>MU773551.1:91905-142954 GCA_026770625.1 Nicotiana glauca
AATCAAGTACAAAGTCAAAAAAAAATCAAAGAGCCATGCCACTAGAAAATAGGAGTTGGGCCAATTTGTTTAAAAAAAGAGAAGAAAAAGAAAGAAAGAAAAATGAAAAGAAAAACAACAACGGAATCTTTCGCGTTAGTTTGAACTACGTTTGACTTGATTCATTTAAAGGATACGTAGGCAGCTCTACACTAGGGTTCAGTCTAACCAAATCAAAAACAAAAATTCCCCAGTATCTGAAACTAGAGCAGAATTTTTTTTGTTTGTTTTTGTTTTTGTTTTTATGAAGAGTCGATTCCAAGAGTTGTAAATATACAACCCTATCATTTGAGTCTATTTTGAGCCTTAACGTGCTTTTTTTTCTAACCCTATCCAAAATCCTTCCGAATAAAGACCGCCCAATTAGTCTTTAAGAATGCCAAGGGAAACACGCAATAAGCAACAGTTTTCACACGACATAGAACGATATCAAGTTGCTCGCACAAAAGAAAAAAACAACAACGATAATGAATGAAAATTAGAGAGTCTTATTGGTGAAAACCCTCATGAGCACTATAAGGCGATGGTAAGTAGAGATAAATAAATGAGAGAGACCGGTTGGTGAAAACCTTTCGGGGCACTACTGGTCATGATTTGATGCAAATGATTGGCATAAAGAGTCCAACTTCAAAGACGAAAAGGAACAATAAGAAGAAATGATAGATTGGTTGGATATATTCGGCTACTCAATCCAAAATGCATGTCATGATCATTAAAGTTGGCTACCATATTCAAAGGAGCCCCTTTTTCCTTTCTTTCCCCCTGAAGTGGCATTTTCAGTTAAATAGTATTCCTTCTCATTTTTACATTGTGTCATTGTGTCCATTTGTATAATTATTTTGAGTCAGTCTTTGTTCAAACAAACAAGAAATGATTCCAAAATCTATTACTAGATTTCTAACTGTCTATCCTAGTATATCAAGAGGATATACCCAGCAAGCAATATGCACAATAAGTTTGTTAAAGTTAAAAAAGATTTGAGGGTTCATGGAGACGGAAGTTCCAAAACTTTACTGGTCTATCTGCTTAGAAGCCAACAAAGAAAGGGCGACAAAATTGGTCATTGTTTCATGAAAATGCAAAATAAAGGACGTGGGGAATACACTACATTAACAAAGACACAAATCCAACTGTTATTTCCTCTGATAAGCCGAACAAAGTATTTTGAAGAAATCAAAAAGGTCACTAAGCAAGAATTCCTTCATGGGCAAAGCTGATAGCACCACAAACACAAACTGATATCGGGTGAAAAATAATCAAGTTTGATTTCTAAAGGAAAAAACCACCAAACAGAAGATTTGCAGGTTCAATAACACCTTAGACATCCGGTTACTAAACAGTCGGAGGCGACATTAGAAAGCCAAAGTTTCCAGAACATGGTACAGAGCCTCCTAGCCGTTTGGTACCATTACTAGCAAATCATTTCTCTAACAATGAGGTGGCCGCAGATTCAAACTGCTCAAGGCATTCAAGTCCACAAACCGACCACCATTGTTAAACTCACAATCTTTCTTTGTTTGAAGCAGGAAACAAAGTAGTGTAGAAAGTTCTCAGAGGACGAATATCACCAAAGGTAAATTCTTCAATGTCTCTGCTTGTTCTTTCTAGATATTCCTATAATCACATCATCAGCCACTGCATTTTCCAGCATAAGGTACATCAGTCCTTAGTTGAGGTCCCATTTTGACATAGGGCACACCACTCCCTAGTCACACATTTAGTATAGGGTACAACAATCCCTATCTGTATTTTCCAATATAAGTTACAACAATCTTTAGTGAGGTTCTATTTCCATGTAAGGTATCGTATCCCCTGGTTTCTTTCTCTCTAAGTGATACAAGGCGCCATCCCTTGGTTACATTCTCTTAGCGATATATGGTGCAAATCCCTAGTCACATTCTATCTTAGTAATACAGGATGTCGACCCCTGGTTATATTCCTTCTCACTGATACAGGGCGCCAACCCTTGATTATATTCCCTCTTAGTGATATAGGGTGCCAACCCCTGGTTACATTCCTTCTTAGTGGTATAGGGCGCCAACCCCTGGTTACATTTCTTCTTAGTAATATAGGGTGCCAACCCCTGGTTACATTCTTTCTCAGTGATACATGGCACCAACCCCTGGTTACATTCCCTCCAAGCCTTTCAACCTCACTCATAGGAGACGCACTTCTTAGTTTGGGTGCTAACCCTTGATTATATTCTCTCTTAGTGATAGAGGGAGACAACCCCTGGTTACATTCTTTCTAAGTGATATAGGGCGCCAACCCCTGGTTACCTTCTTTCTCGGTGATACAGGGCACCAACCCCTGGTTACATTCCCTCCAAGTCTTGCAACCTCATTCACAGGAGACGCACTTCCTAATATGAACCACCAATTCTAGAAGACGCATTTCCTAGTTGAAGCCCTTAAACCTCACTCGTCGGAGACACGCTTCCTAATTTGAGTCATTCCATTAGGAGACACACTTCCTAACCTGAACCATCAATCCTAGGAGACACACTTCCTAGTCCAAGCCCTTCAACCTCACTCAAAGGAGACACAGTTCCTAGTTTGAATCGTTCAATTAGAAGACACACTTCCTAATATGAACCACCAGTCCTAGGAGACGTGATCGCTTCCAACTCCGTACTACTAATAAGTAGCAAGAGAGGGTCGCAATAGTTTTTACCCTATTTTGGGTCAGATCGATATCCACAGAGAGCTAGAATTGGAATCAAGTACCTATCTAGTTTAGGATTGCGTATGTTCTCTTAATTGCTCTTCTATTCATTTTTGGGATTTTCCTTATAACTCTACTTTTATAACTACAAATTGTAAATTAAACTAAGAGTTGAAATACTACAAGTTGTTCAAATAGGTTTAAAAGGCAGTAGGGTAGTGACTTCCACCATGGTGGTCATTTTACGGGTACATGAGTCTAAGGCACGTTTGTCATATTTGGGGAGTATGATATAACTGTTGCACTAATTTACCCACTCTACACCTCTCGGTGGTTCAAGTGATTTTGCCCAATTTACTTTCTCAAGACCAATTGGGTATGCAAATTTGCACTAGGAATAAGGGTTCAAGTCGGTATAACTCTCTCGAGGTTTAACCCTTTAATTGGGGCTATCAATCTCTTGAATACGCCCCAATTCCTTGTTGGATCAATTTCGGAGACTCGAGCTCTCTTTCTCAAGAAGAGCTCAAGACAACTCAACACAAATTAGTGTTTGCAACCACTAATTCAGAAAAACTAGTGTTTGCAACCACTAATTCAGAAATTAACCATGAAATTGGTCCAAATAACAAACATCCATAGTCAAATTAGCCCTAAAATACAAGACCCATCAATTACCCACACTAGGGTTGAGCCACAACCCTAGCTTATAGGTCTAGCTACTCATAATTTAAGAAGAAAAACAAGAAATAGATGAAGATAAACTCATATTAATTAATCACTAAGTTAAACACAAAGATTCAATGGTTAAAAGTAGCTAAAATTGCCCAAAATAGCTTAGAAAGTCGAACCCACGAGTGCAGCTACTCAATTACAATATCTGATACCCTAAAAATGGAAAAAGAATCTATTTATACTAAGTTGAAAAATCTGGACAAAATTTCCCCTGCGGGGTTAGTGCGGACTGCACAAAATGGACTGCGGTCCGCACTGGTCTCTTGACTTTGAAAATTTCATTCTCTAAACTTGGGCTCCGCGGATCGCACCTAATGGACTGTGACCGCGGAGGCTTCTAGTGCGGTCCGCACAAACTCGACTGCGGACCGCATTGGCTTGAAAACTTTATTTTTCAACTTCTTTAAATCTTGGCTCTACGGTCCGCACAGAATGGTAATGTGGCCGCATTGCCTTCAGTGCGGTCCGCACTGCCTTTTTGCCTTGAATTTGACCTCTCTAAACCTCTTAGTGCGGTCCGCACAAAGTGGTGTGCGGACGCATTGGGCCTGTTCTGCCTGAGCTTGACTTGTCTTTGGCACTTGTGCAAGTTTCAGTCCTTTTGAGCCGATCTTTTATATTTTGTCACTTTGTTGATCAAACCTGCAATCAAGTACAACTTGTGAGCTTTTTGGGACTATTTTGTATGAATATTTGATCAAAGCAATAGCAAGAAGAGGTGTAAAATGCATTAAAATCCCTAGTTATCAACTCCCCCAAACTTAAGCTTTTGCTTGTCCTCAAGCAAACAAAATAAAACCCACCTCTTAAGGGAAAATCCAAGAAATTTTCAGTTGTCCTAAAGCAGCCTCAACTAGCATCAATTGGGACTAACAATTGCCCTCAATACAAATGAATCATTAACAACATTTACTCTTTGAAAAATCATGGATCAAGTGCGACACAAGAGCATCAAGAGTTGACTCGGCGCATCAAAGAACTCTTTCAATTACTTCGATCATTGTGGAACCCAAACTCACAGATCCTCAACTCTCCCTAAGCAAACTTCACCTTTAGAATTTGTCGCACGCAAAACGAGGTTAATGAAAATTCACTCCTCTCTCTCGAGTAAAAGTCACAAGTCCGGCTCTAAGTACCATATGCTTGCCCCTTATGTGATTATCCACTAATGTAAGCAACATTCAACTCAAGATCATATAGGGATTTTGTGGAGACATTGTGAAGGCTTTTGGTTCAGGGTAGGGAATGTTTTGGTCTAAGTGGGTTTCATCTTCCCTTAATCACTTCTTTTGATTCATTTGGCATCCATTCACTTGACTCTTTGAGTCATTTCCACTTCTTTCTAAGGGGTTAGAGAGACATACTGTCACTCTTTCTTATGCATTTCAAACCTTTTCTCCTTTTCAACTTTCCATACCTATCATTCTTTGCTTTTATTGAATCCCCTTTTTTATTCTTTTTCATTTTGACTTTCTTTTTGTCTTTATGATTTTCTTTCTTTTTCATTGCCTTTTCTTTTCTTCATTTTTGCCCCTTTTTACCACTTTGTTGCAATCCTCGTCTCTCCCCCCAAACTTATACTTTTGCCATGTGCTAAAGGAAAGATTGGGTGCCAAGAGAGGGTATCTTTTAGAACGGGTATAGGCTTGTATCATGCTTCTTGAAAGAAAAAGGTCTAAGCCTCAAAAGGGTTAACTAAGGATCTTATCATTGGTAGGCTATGGAATTGTTCAAAATATCATTTGGATCAAGGAGAGCTATAATCATGTCTCAAGTCAAAATTCACTTATGATTTCGCCTCACCAAACATTCAGGGTAAGTTCTAGACCAATGGCTCGGGACATGGACTTGCAATACGATTACTCACCACACAAGCTGTGGGATTGCTAAAGACACAGAGTCGGGGGACCACAATGACCTTAGATAAGATTTAAGCTCAAAAGGGTCCCGAAAAACCACTTGATGATTATCGGCCAACACAAGAGTCTCAAGGTCACGACTTTCACCATCCTAAATACAACAATTTGTTTTTGACCATAAGATCAAAGGCAAATGTGCTAGGCCAAAGTGAAGCTTTGCTCGAGGTACCCTTAACTATTAACTACTAAAAACAAAAAGAAAAACGGACTCAAACCCTTAAGAAGGTTTTCACGTCATCCATCATTGGGAAGAGCCACCCAGTTCCCACAATACTCCACCTTTGGAAAGAACCATAGCATTAAAAAAACCAAAAGCTTATTGCAAACTTTCAAAACAAGAAGCTACGAATCACAAATAAGAAGCTAAGAACAAAAAATTTGCGGAGTATAGAATTAATATATACAAGAGGGGATTTTGAATATACAATAGATGGGATGAATATCTACAATGTACCATAACTTTATATACAGACCCAAAGTGAGATAGAAGTGCGAACAACAACAACAACATTCCAGTATAATCCCACAAGTGGGGTCTGGAGATAGAAGTGCGAGAAATGATAAAATATATACAAACCAAAGATGAAAAATAAGGAAAGCATAAATAGTATAAAAAATATATGCAGTCATCCAAAATGTAGGGCCTACCCCCTCAAATGAAAGCTGACATTGTCCCCAATGCCAACTAGTCTAAATAAAACATCAAAAAGAGAAAAGGATATAGAAGACTCCATATGGCTTGTCTGTCTGTATGGGCTCCTGAGTGGTCCCAGGATCCTCAATGTGCTTGGGGACTTCAGACTGGATCCCAGTGGGCTACTGGTCTGCTGTTGGGACCTGGGACTAGACCTTGACAGGCTCCTGAGATACATCCGGTGGCAGACTGGGGGAAGCCTCTGTTGGGTCGGCCAATTGGATGATTGCATCATCTGCTCTGGGAATCATCCTCCTCCTCTTGGGAGGCTTCTGAGACTACTCTGGTTGTGATGAACTGCTGGTACTGGGTCCTGGAGCAGTAAATCTAAAGGCAACTGATCTACCTTCAGTCTATCAACATCCGCTCTCAACTCCTTCACAAACTCCTTGGAAGCCCGTGTCTTCCTCAGCTTCTTGTGCTCCTTAGCAAGCTCCTTGAGAGCCTTGCTGTGTGAATAAACTGCCTTTATGAGCTCCTGCTGAGTGTCGAGGATTTTCTTCTAGTTGTCTAAAATCTCCTTGAGCCCATCCTCTATCGACTAGGGAACCTTTAGGGTTGAAGGTGCCGACTGAGCCTCTACAGTGGTAGTCAAGAGAGACAACTTGGATGATGTTGTGGAAATCCAGTTGCTGATACTGGTAAGAGCTTGGCTCAGTCGGTGGGCAGTAATGGGATGGGCCCGGGAAGATGGAATCTCTGGGCCTACTGAGGTGGATGGATCAACAAGAATGGCTGTGGATGTGGATGGACGGGGAGGGATATCTGTGGAAGTGGAAGTGGAAGTAGGCTCAGCAGGAGCCACTACCACAACTGGATCTTCAGACTGGCCAGTTGGAGTAGTAGTTGTACCTTTGAAGTTTATGCTCTTGGGGTTGTCATCCCCCTGCATGATGTACCAGGATAAAGGGGCATTCGCTTTGACTTTGACATCGAAAGGCCTCTTTTCCACCTTCAAGTCTCGAAAGTACATAGTGAGGGTGCTTGGGAAAGGAAAGTTCTGGTCATGCACCCACTACAGAAATGATTCTGGACATCAAATTCCCGACGTTGATGGGGTACCCTGCCATGATAGAAGCCACTAACACAGCTCGAGAACGAGGAAGGGTGTTGTCATGTGTTGTGAGGTCCAACCTGCTACAAACAAAAGTCTCCCATCCCCGTGCCTCAAATTTTAAAGTCCGTCTTAAGACCTTGACTCCAGCAGTCAACTAGTCGGGGTGGTTCTTGGGATTCCCAAGTACTGTGCTAGCCAGGGACAAACTATCACGCCCCAAAATTCGAGGAGCGCGACCGGCGCTCAACCGAGTAAGCCCGACTGAGCAAGCCTGTTAGGTTTTATGCTACCCAAACTAATTCATGAATAAATAGGAGATGGACTCCATTAATCATACTTAGTAAGTATCTCATTAACAACTTCCATTTCATTTCCATTATCAGCTTAAATCATAATTATCAAAATATTACAAGTTTTATAAATCTTTGCCAAACATAGATATTTCTACTTTAATTCCAATACCCGACACTACCCACAACCTATCTACGGAGCCTTTAAACACAACTAAAGAGTAATGTAATATGGAAATACCGGTAACCAGGCTCCGGCTATACCTTAAATACAAAGTACATGATGAATAGATGAAACAGGATCCCAAAATGAAGTAGGTCTCACCAAACCAGCTGAAAGGAAGATGCGTCACTAGCTGCGACCAACAGTACCTACTATAGAACCACCTATATCCATTTAAATATATAGCGCCCCCAGAAAAAGGGACGTTAGTACCATCGAATAGCACTAGTATGTATAACTAAACAACATCTGATTAGAAAGAACTATCATATAAGGACAAAGGAATCATAAGGATTTAACAAAAGCTTTAAACAATCACCACATCATAAAATAAAAGGGATCACATAGCTTTCACATAATTTTCATACCTCTAGGTTGCGTTTCATAGCATGTCCATAGGGTTCACATATCATATTATACACCTATGCATTTCATAGCCCGTCCATAGGGTTCACATATCATATTATACACCTATGCATTTCATAGCCCGTCCATAGGGTTCACATATCATATTATACACCTATGCGTTTCATAGCCCGTCCATAGGGTTCACATATCATATTATACACCTATGCGTTTCATAGCCCGTCCATAGGGTTCACATATCATATTATACCCGCCCATAGGTTTTACATATTATATTATAGACCTATGCATTTCATAGCCCGTTCATAGGGTCCACATATCATATTATACACCTATGCATTTCGTAGCCCATCCATAGTGTTCACATATTATACACAATAAACCTTTCATATCGTACTTAGTTTCATTGATACCTTTAGCTACTTTCAACATCATTACTTTATTTTCTCTTTTTGGCCGTACATACGATTCTTCTTTCATGGCGCAATGGCCGTATTTCATATTCCACAATGCACTTATTTCAGTTCCAAACACCTTTATACATTACCAACAACTAGACATAATCAATCAAATACATTTGGTACACATAAGAACAATTAGGAGGATCAACCATAACGAGTTTTATCACACAATTTGGCATAACAATCTCTGTTTAAACTTGACTTGAAGTCTAGGCATTTCAATGCATGGTTCACATTCTTCTCACATCCTTAAATTTCCAAGGATATCATAGTGAACACATTGAGACACACCTTTCACTTATATATTTTGCAACACTAATTCATATGAAGTAACAATCAATACATTAATCAAATTTCGGTCTTGACAACATTTGCATGGACACCAAAGGAGCTCAATTTCTAAGAAGAGGGGTTTTTAGCCATACATACCTCAATAGAGCTTTCCTTAATCCTATAACGTTCCGCAAATTCTAGCAATCCCAATCTACTTGAGACATAACAAAATTGAACACAAATTAGGAAGATATTCATGGTTTCAGCTCATTTGAGCATTTTATCAAACACTAGTTGAGCACCTTGATTTCAAATCTCTTTTACAAGATTTCCTTCATTCCCCAACCCAATATTTACTTATTTATGTTCAACAATCTTCCCACAAACCTAATTTTGTACATGCATGTATACATAATACTATTACACCCAAGAATCATACCTCAATAACCCATTTCACAATCTCTACAACACCAACACAACCTAGGTTAGGCACTTATGGCTTACAATCACCATCCCATGAGTTACAATACTTAATTCATACTTATATTTCTATAATAACTCCATATATGTAAGTCTAAGGGTAAAAGATTACCTCTTGTAGACCAAATCTTGAAAGATAACTTTTGGGATGTTCTTGAGATTTTGAATAAATCCTATGAAATCCAATCAAAACCATGTTTTAACTAGTTATTGAGAAGTAAAATCACCATGAAAACACACTTAAAACTCACCTTAGGTGTGCAATTGGATGCCTTGGCCGGATTGGGGATGGAGAGGATGCCCTAGTCTTGAAAAATGACTTAAATCCTCTCATTTCCCGTACTTAGGTATATTTAGAGGTCTGCTACTAGCGCACCCGCGCTAATGGCCGCGCTAAGGCCGTGCTCACGAGGCAGAATACTTCTCAATATGCGCGGCCGCGCACCTGGGCGCACATATGACACATTCCCAGTAAAATGGTCGTAACTTTTTGTATATATCTCCATACATCTCCAAATGACAAACGGTTTGATGCGTCGGAAACTAGACTCAAACAAATTTAATTTGACATGCTGTTCATCATATAACGACTTGTATAACTGAAAATATGCTTGTCCAAAGTGAGGTATTATGCGTACTCATTTATAATTTTAGTCTATTATGAAATTTTCCAACTTGGCTTAGACATAGGCCTCCCATTAGACCCCGCATTTCTCATTATAATACTTATACACTTATTTACCAAATCCAATTGATTTCCATCATGTTAATAGCACAAAAATATTATAATTAGCCTACCTAGCACCTCGAAGTCCTATATTGTTTTCGCAAAATTTTCTGGGGCCTTACATTCTCCCCGCTTAGGATCATTCGTCCTCAAATAAGAGGTAGAGTCTAACCCAAATACCTAGCATAACATATCTCTTTTTTTATCCTAACTCAAGTCCCTAAATTTTGACTCTTTCCTAAATTTTTCAGGAATTTCGGCAATATCTCCTTTGTAACCAGGCCTATCCACCTGTCAGAGAATCACCCAAAACCATCCTTAAAACTCATCCATAACTCGACAAAGCACCACAATGTATATACCCATATCACTAATTCTAAGTATCACACGAACTACATTATCATAATGACACATGAATATGGATTGCACATTCTTAGATCATAACACCTATAAGGTACCTTTCAAGTCAAAGCTTATTGATATACAATCTTATACCTACAGACTTCGCCCGAACACATTCACGAAAGCAACCTCAACCACCAAACTTACCTAACAAGGATGACAAGTAGATACCCTTCATAGGTCAACTATCTATTTCCTCCACCTTCAGTAATTTCCACCGAAATGATGCACAAGAGATTTCCAACCACATTCTTAGACATAGACATATGAAAACACATAATACATGGGGAATAACGATGGGGAAACATCATACTCATAGCACGACCTAATGTGAACTGCACTTATGCAACCTTCATTATCAACTCACACAACATGTTTAGGGGAAAGTATTGAGAATAACCCATTCACCTTCCTAAACTCTAAATCTCTACACGAACGCCCACGCTAAACCTTTGATGACCTTCCAAAATTACTCTAAGATGTGATATCGTAAATAGACCATAAAATTACCTATCGAATATATGGGATCACACGGGGATACTTCCTCTTTGACATGTTTTAACCTTCAGTACCCAATAGATTTAATACAATGAGTAGCAACGGAGTTCGAGATCAGGCTAGAATTATTCAGGTATCCTTAACGTGTTGAGCAAAGATTTCATGAGGTTATATGCTAGGAGACACAAAGATTACTACTAACAATACTGACATGGTTAATCATTTTGACGACATTAATTATTAGACAAACGAGGCATATGGGTAACTAGTACCTTGGCAATAGGAATCATTAAGGAGGAATATTCAAGTACGTGACCCAGTCGTCTCCTGGAGTGTAGGGAAAATCCAGTTATCAAGAATGAGAATATTTTGACACCTCGAATGGGATATGGGTTTTACAAAAAAAATAAGAAGTTGAATTACACTCTTAACGTTAACTGACACAAGGAATCTATGCCACAAGCCCATAAGGATGGAAAGAAGTTGAACACTTACAGGATTATCATATTTCAAATAACTTAACCCTTCCTGATAATTGATCCTATATGAGAGAAGTAAAGATACAATAACTTGTCTTCCAAATAAATATGCTCATGATATGTGCAAAAATCTGAAGGCATCTAATCTCAACCTTTCACGAGTGAAACCACATAGCTAGGACATATTAATATTGGGATGAAATTATGTATTGGTTAGAGGGGTTCTAATGGTTAACATGATGCTCCGGCGAGAAAGACAAATAACACTCCTACCCACCCAGGAAGGTGGAATACCAAGGGTAGCTAAACTCCCCGCACATGACAATGACATAGTTAATAATTCTAGAAGTCAAGGGTGTAAATACAACAAAACTCAATGAGACAGTGCAAAATAATCATGGAAGGTTTGCAGATGTTCATGATGAATTCTCCGTGGATTTTGACTTGAGAAAGGAAGTGTCATAGTGACACATAGAAGGGCACGTTCTCTCATGGTTATCAAACGAGTGTTGGGAAACTAGCACAATGAATTCACTAACTAAGGAATACAATTAACACGTTGTGGAGGTATAAAGAGAAAATAATCATATGTTATGAGCTGGACATGCTTTTGCTATACTAACTTCCAAACTGCAATACAAGATCACATCATAGGCGACCACAATACTAGGAACCAAGTGAGCTAATTGCTACGGAATGTCCCAAGTGGACACAAAAGTTATACCACAATGGCGACACATGATCTTCCTATGATGGAGATGTGAGGATTTCAATTTTTAGAGAGACTTTATGCACACGGTGACCATTTCGATTGACATGCACTCATATGATAGGTGCTGATGTATGCTCTCATGTTACTTGACAGTGAGAAGGTTTCATGATGATACTCGAAAGAGAGTAGAGTGACTATTCATACCATAGAAGCCATATACACCAATAAGTAAAAGAGTGACTCGAGAAGGATCGCAATACTGGGATGCTTTACATGGAACTTGACACCACATAGGTAAACTTTATGACGGTGCATGCATAGGCACAAGTGAGCAGATGTTGTTCATTTAAATAAAAAAATCATTTAAGAAATTCATTGGTTATAGTCCCTTGTTGAGAATTAAGGAAAGAAAGTGGGAAGTATTAATCCTAAAGTTATAACTCTTTTCAAGGACATAATTATAGAACTTAATTCCACAATAATGTAAATAAGAGGATTTGTAATAAAGTGGATTCACGAATAATGTGTCTCGTCCAAAGAGTCGATACATGCAATGTTTTGTTATTCAACACCTTGTTAGGACCATTTTTATGAGAATTCTTCAATATGGATGTACATATACAATAAGTAAAAATTTAATTTGACTCACTTAATGACTTTAGGTTGATAGGGCAATAGCTTAATCGATACCCCCGACTCCACATTCCTAATGCACGTTGGTAACATACTAATATGCTACATTATCTGGTAGTGCATTGACATTAATAGGAACAAGGGTACTCCCCTTAGCAACAAGTTCTACCAATCCCTCCATGGCTCGATACATTCTCCTAACAAACGATTGGGGTAATCTCCCTCAGATTCAATGGTGGGATCATTCCCTTCTTAGTGCTTCAAACTCATGGATTATGGTATCGAGATTACTCATCTGGTGAATAAGACATAGCGAGGAAATTAGCTCCCTATCTTGGTTTCTACCGCACGATCTGGAGTATCAAAGATGGGTGAAATTTCTAAATGTCTGAATAGCCTCCAACTTATATATGTGGTCAACAACACACCGATAAGAAGGACTCTACTAGAGACAGATCCGAGATATCCTAGGATAGTTTAAAACCTTAGGCTCTGATACCAAGTTTGTCAGGCCCCAAAATCCGAGGAGCGCGACCGACGCTCAACCGAGTAAGCCCGACTGAGCAAGCCTGTTAGGTTTTATTCTACCCAAACTAATTCATGAATAAATAGGAGATGGACTCCACTAATCATAATTAGTAAGTATTTCACTAACAACTTAAATCATAATTATCAAAATATTACAAATTTTACAAATCTTTGCCAAACATCAATATTTCTACTTTAATTCCAATACCCGACACTACCCACAACCTGTTTACGGAGCCTCTAAACACAACTGAAGAGTAATATAATATGGAAATACCGGTAATAAGGCTCCGACTATACCTCAAATACAAAGTACAGGATGAATAGATGAAACAGGACCCCAAAATGAAGTGGGGCTCACCAAATCAGCAGAAAAGAAGATGCGTCACTAGCTGCGACCACACTGCCTGCTATGGAACCACCTACATTCATTTAAAGATATAGCGCCCCCGGCAAAAGGGACGTTAGAGCCGTCGAATAGCACTAGTATGTATAACTAAACGACATCTCATTAGAAAGAACTATCATACAAGTACAAAGGAATCATAAGGATTTAAGAAAAGCTTTAAACAATCACCACATCATCAAATAAAAGGGATCACATATATTTCACATAATTTTCATACCTCTAGGTTGCGTTTCATAGCATGTACATAGGGTTCACATATCATATTATACACCTATGCGTTTCATAGCCCGTCCGTAGGGTTCGCATATCATATTATACACCTATGCTTTTCATAGCCCGTCCATAGTGTTGGCATATCATATTATACACCTATGCATTTCATAGCCCGTTCATAGGGTTCACATATCATATTATACACCTATGCGTTTCATAGCCCGTGCATAGGGTTCGCATATCATATTATACACCTATGCATTTCATAGCCCGTCCATAGGGTCCACATATTATATTATACACTTATGCTTTTCGTAGACCGTCAATAAGGTTCACATATTATACACAATAAACCTTTCATATCGTACTTAGTTTCTTTGGTACCTTTATCTACTCTCAACATCATTACTTTATTTTCTCTTTTTGGCCGTACATACGTTTCTTCTTTCATGGAATGGCCGTATTTCATATTCCACGATGCACTTATTTCAGTTCCAAACATCTTTATACATTACCAACAACTGGAAACAATCAATCAAATACATTTGGTACACATAAGAACAATTAGGAGGATCAACCATAACGAGGTTTCTCACACAATTTGGCATAACAATGTCAGTTTAAACTTGACTTGAAGTCTAGGCATTTCAATGCATGGTTCACATTCTTCTCACATCCTTAAATTTCCAAGGATAGCATATTGAATACATTGAGACACACCTTTCACTTATATATTTTGCAACACTAATTCATATGAAGTAACAAACAATACATCAATCAAATTTTGGTCTTGACAACATTTGCATGGACACAAAAGGAGCTCAATTTCTAAGAAGAGGGGTTTTAGCCATACATATCTCAACCGAGCTTTCCTTAATCATATAACATTCTGGAAATTCTAGCAATCCCAATCTACTTGAGACATAACAAAATTGAACACAAATTAGGAAGGTATTCATGGTTTCAGCTCATTTGAGCATTTTATCAAACACTAGTTGAGCACCTTGATTATCTTTTACAAGATTTCCTTCATTCCCCAACCCAATCTTTACTTATTTATGTTCAACAATCTTCCCACAAACCTAATTTTGTACATACATGTATACATAATACTATTACACCTAAGCATCATATCTCAATAACTCATCTCACAATCTCTACAACACCAACACAACCTAGGTTAGGCACCTATGGCTTACAATCACCATCCCATGAGTTACAATACTTAATTCATACTTATATTTCTATAATAACTCCATATATGTAAGTCTAAGGGTAAAAGATTACCTCTTGTAGACCAAATCTTGAAAGATAACTTTTGGGATGTTCTTGAGATTTTGAAGAAATCCTATGAAATCCAATCAAAACCATATTGTAACTAGTGATTGAGAAGTGAAATCACCATGAAAACACACTTACAAACTCACCTTAGGTGTGGAATTGTATGCCTTGGCCGGATTGGGGATGGAAAGGATGCCCTAGTCTTGAAAAATGACTTAAATCCTCTCATTTCCTGTCCTTAGGTGTATTTAGAGGTCTGCTACTAGCGCGCCCACACTAATGGCCGCGCTAAGGCCACGCTCACGAGGCAGAATACTTCTCAATATGCATGGCCGCGCACCTGGGCGCACATATGACACATACCCAGTAGACTCAAAGAGCTTTAATTTGACATGTTTTGCATCACATAACACCTTATATAACTGAAGATATGCTTGTCCAAAGTGAGGTCTTGTGCGTACTGATTTACAATTTTAGTCTATTATGAAATTTTCCAACTAGGCTTAGACTTAGTCCTCCATTAGACCCCGCATTACTCATTATAAGACTTATACACTTATTTACCAAATCTAATTGATTTCCATCATGTTAATATCATAAAAGTATTATAATTAGTCTACCTGGCACCCCAAAATCCTAAATTCTTTTCGCAAAATTTTTTGGGGCCTTACACGAACCTCCTCACCCATTTCCAACTTTTCCATTTACAGGGTCTCATCCTCCTCATTGAGGCTAAGGTATTCGTTGAGGTACTTCCCTTCAAATACACTTTCAGATTCCGAACCTTGGTCACTTTGGAGCTCTTTTTTATGTGGGCTACATTTTAGTAAAACTCTTTGACCATGTGTTCGTTCGCATCCACACGTTCTTCTAGGAAGTGCTCCCAGCCCACTCTAGTCCTAAACTGTCTCTGCATGTTGGGGTTGTGGGGTAGTAGGTCTCTATCAATTAAGCTCCTCTCCAAAATCAACTTTATCACAGGCCACCACTCCAGAAATTTGTGGTGTGCCACCTCACTAACAAATCTATCACGCCAAACCTCCGGCTTCCTCGTTTTATCAACACCCCCAACCTTTGGGTCTCCTCCTTCTACCACTTCCTCATCTCCCTCTACTTCCTCCTCATTTCCTCCTCCACCCTCTCCGGATAAAGAAGCTGTGGGAGAGGTGGAGTATTACCCACTACCTGCTGTTGAGCCCTCAGACGGCTCTGAAATCACATGTGTTGATGCTTGGGCAGTGGGTGATGGTGGAGGAGTGATGTCTGTCAGTCTGAATCTCTCCGGCCAGTCTGCAACATATTCTGGCATGGAGTCTGAAGAAATGTCCCGGGAGGGCTCATACTCACTCTCGGACTGATCACAGGCCCTATCTGCAACCTTGATGATTTTCCTTTGGTTCTTTATGTTTTGCCGGACTTGGGGAGTGAGTCTTATCATTTTCTTGCCCTTGCCCCCGGGAGGATTCACCTATGCCCGATTGTTTTGAGCCTTTTTCTCATTGTTTAACCATTGTTTGCAACACAATTGATATGACTTTGTTAGTATCAGTTGCATCAGTAGAGAAACAGTTAAGATCAATGCTACAGAACAGGGGAAAAAATTTGCAGAAGGTTCTCAGAAGTTCCCTAGTGCGAACCGCATAAAATGGTGTGTGGTCGCACAAGGGCCAGTGCGGACCACACAAAATCAACCGCGGTCCGCACAGGTGTTGTTTTCAGAAACACCGCCTCTGTATCTCGGCAGTGCGGACCGCACAAAATCAACCGTGGCCGCGCTGGGGCCAGTGCGGTCCTCACAAAATGTATTGCGGCCGCATTGCCCAAAGTTCAGCTTCCCAGAATTCATCACCACGGTCCGCACAAAATGTTACTGTGATCCACACAGATTCGACTGCGGTCCGCACTAAGTGCCCAAGAACGGCACTAAGTTAGGGTTTCCGAAATTTTGAATTTTAATCCAGTTTATGCATTTAAATACATCCCTAAGTGATTTCCCGTTGAATTTAAATACCTAAGCCTAATTAAACTAACAATTAACTAACTTAATATAATCTATTGAATAAAAATATGGAGACAAAGAAAAGAAAACAAGAAAAACAAGAAGTAAAAGGAACTAACAAAATTAATCAAGTAAAAAGGAGCATAATGTTACCAGTTAATGAGATGAAATGAAGCTAATTAGTTCCAGCAATTAATTACGAGAAGAAGAAGCTATGAATAGTGCTTTTTCTTAGTCTGAGATTGAAGGGTCCGAAAAGGGTAAAAGGAGGCCCTCAGGGACTATTTATAGAAAAGACCTGGGGCCCATTTCTCACCAACCAGTGCGGACCGAACAAAATGGACCGCGGTCCGCACTGCACCACTTTGTACAAGTTTGAGAAGGCAATGCTCTGCGGTCCGCACAAAATGGACTGTGGCCACAGAGGTCCACTGTGGAACACACAAAACGGAGTGCGGCCGCGGTGGAAAACTTCAGAGAGATCACACTTCACCCTTTACCAGTGCGGTCCGCACAAAATGGCAGTGCGGTCGCACTGGCAACTTCAGAGACCTGTGCATTTTGTCCACTGTGTTTTGCACTGCATCAACTCAATCCTGTAACATCTCACATCCAGTTAGACCGAAAATCAATTTTATACTACAAAGAAAATCAAAGAAGCCGTTCATAAAATCGATACCCCGCGAGCTAACAAAAGGGCCCATAAAATTGATACCTCATACATCAAAGATATCAACTTCAAGAATTGTGTTTAGAGGCATCTCATCTTTCTTGGAAATCCCGCCGCTCGTTGACATTGATCACACCTTTTTACTAGATCACTCGCATCTTTGAACACGGTTGGCCAATAAAACCCACAACTAAGAACTTTAGAAGTCGTCCTCGCCCCCCTCCCCATGATGGCCACCATAGGGAGAGGAATGACAGGCCTCTAAAATACTCAATTGCTCTTCCTCCGGGACACACCTTCGGATCACACCATCCGTACAAATCTTGAACAAGTACGGCTTATTCCAATAGAAATCCAAACTATCCCGTTTGAGATTCTTCCTTTGGTTAGAAGAGAGCTCACACGGGAGGATGCCAGTCACAAGGTAATTAGCCACATCCACGAACCACGGCATATCACTCATTGACACAGAAAGTATTTGCTCATGGGGAAATGTATCATTGATCTCTAGGCCATCACATGGCCTTTCTTCCTCTTCCAAGCGGGAAAATGGTCCGTAACTTGGTTTTCACTACCCTTCCGGTCCACAATTTCTAGATCAAACTCTTGAAGTAGTAACACCCATCGCATCAACCTTGCCTTGGAGTCTTTCTTTGTCATCAAGTACCTAAGGACGGCATGATCGGTGTGCACTATGACCTTGGCCCCCATAAGATAGGGACGAAACTTTTCCATTGCATACACTATGGCCAAAATGTCACGCCCCAAAACCGAGGGACACGACCGGCGCTCAACCGGAGGACCCCAGTTCAAGCGGATCTGGAACTGCCTTTCCTATCCCACGCGTTACCCCGTGCTTTCAATACTCATTATTCAAGTGAAATAACTATTTATAATTAAACATATTCTTACAAAATATACACAATATACATGCTTACTTTATGTGGTCTACAAGTTATACTGCCCAAATACAAAATACATAAGTACATAACCCACATTTCCTATCTACGGAGCCTTTAGGGATACAAAAGAGTTTTACAATACTTGCCGGTAACAAGGCTCCAGCTATACCTTACACAAATACCAAAATAAGACTCCGAAAAGAAAAGCACCATGAGCCACGCAGGGCCCTGAGAGGAAAGGAGCTCACCAATACAGCTGACGGAAAGGTGGAGGAGGTGCTACTGTCGGTGGACTGGAGTACCGGCTATAGAACCACCTACAATCATAACAAGAATGTAGCGCCCCCGGCAAAAGGAAAGTCAGTACATTTGAATTGTACTGGTATGTATGAACAAACTTTACCCCAAGTGAGATCAATCAATACATAAATAACAAACAATAATAGAATCAACAATCAAATGCACATGAAAGGAACAACCAAAGCCAACAAGTTTCACAATCTCTCCTTTTTCCCCTTTCAACATCATTTCATACTCAAGAGTTTCATGCAAATTCATTTCAATAGTGATTATGATCACTTTTCCACCCTTATTACCTTGGCCATCCTTATCACCACAACCCACACCTTATTATTTCGTGTTGCGGCACGCAACCCGATCCCACCGAACAATCACAATTCACACAACAATAATAACAACAACAATCCACAAAGAATTTTCATAACCATCAATACAATTTCCATCATATACAACAACTCACATACCATTCAAGTCACAACGATAATTTCCCACGACAAGTCACATACGATATTACCACAGTTGTTTCAATCTCATCAATCACGGTTTCTTTCCCATCATTTGTTACACAACTTTTACCACATAAACACATTCATACACACACACTTAGTTTGTTGCCATTTACTTACACAATTATATCGGGAGACTTAACTAACAACGTTCAAGTCATAATAATCACAAAGATTCACAAATAGTCCACATAGCAAACACATACCAAATACTCGTACACCAAATAAGGTGACTTTACAAAGGTTAAAGTTAGCCATACATACCTCAAATTCTCCCCTTAATGACACTCTAAGGATCCAATACAATTAAGCAACTTCAATCTACAATACAACATTCAATAGGGCCAATATTAGTAATAAATTCCATAACTCATGTCATTTAGGCCTATTATCAAACATCTTGTAGGCATAGATATTTACACTTCATAACTATAGTATTGGTTCATCCAACTATCACCATTAACCAACAATTCACTCCACCATCATTCCTAACAAATTCATACTCCTAAATTACATGTGTGATCAACCATTCACAACCAACCAATAAAATTCTATCAAATAATCACCTTTAAATCCCTATCATGATCATGTATTTAAATTGGAAATTTATGGCCTCCAATCACCATACCTTGAGTTACCATACTTAATTCATACTCATATTTTCATAATAACTCCATATATGTAAGTATAAGGGTAAAAGATTACCTCTTGTAGACCAAATCTTGAAAGACAACTTTGGGGTGTTCTTGAGGTTTTGAAGAAATCCTATGAAATCCAACCAAAATCATGTTGTAACTAGTAATTGAGAAGTGAAATCACCATGAAAACACACATAAAAACTCACCTTAGGTGTGCAATTTAACGCCTTGGTCAAGTTGGGGTGAAGAGAAAGCCCTAAGCTTGAGAGATATCTCAAATTCTCTTATTTCCGATCTTTAGGGGTGTTTACAGGTCTCCTACTAGCGTGTTCGCGTGTGGGAGGCAGAATACTTCGCAAAATGTGCGACTTCGCGCTAGTGGTTGCGCTAGTGACACCTGCCGAGTAAAATGGTTATAACTTTCTGTATACACCTCCAAATGAAGAACGGTTTATTGCGTTGTAAACTAGAGTTAAAGGGCTTTAATTTGATAGGTTTTGAACCATACAACTCCTTATATAACTGGATATATGATCATCCAAAGTGAGGTCTTGTGCGCACTCATTTACAACTTTCGTCTAATATGAAATTTTCCAACTTGGCTTAGACTTAGGCCTCTCCTTAGACCCCAATTCACTTATAATAAGACTTATACACTTAGTACCATATCCAATTATTATACATTATATTATTAATCCTCGTTTTCACACAAAATAAAATAATTAGCCTACCTTGCCACCTCGAAATCTTAAATTACTTAGCAAAAATTTTCCGGGGCTTTACACAAAAACTCCTTCTCGGTAACCGTGTAGTTCCTTTGAGCTTCATTCATGGCCTTGCTTGCGTATTACACCAGATGAAACATTTTGTTAACCTTTTGACCCAAAACAACCCCCACCGCAATGTCACTCGCATTGCACATAAGCTCGAAAGGCAAGCTCCAATTTGATGCGGTAATGATAGGGGTAGTGGTCAACTTAAGCTTGAGAAACTCAAATGCTTGCATACATCCCATATCAAACACAAACTTGGTATCTTTTTCTAGTAGCTTGCACAAAGGGTTTACCACCTTCAAAAAATCTTTTATAAACCTCTGGTAAAACCCCGCGTACCCGAGAAAACTCCTCACCCCCTTGACATAAGTGGGGGAGGAAGCCTTGAAATCACCTCTATCTTGGCTTTGTCAACTTCAATCCCATGCTTTGAAATTTTGTGTCCCAACACTATGCTATCTTCAACCATGAAGTGGCATTTTTCCCAATTGAGTACGGGATTTATGTCTTCACAACGGGCTAAAACTCTATCCAGATTTCCCAAACACTCTTTAAATGAATCACCAACCATACTAAAATCATCCATAGAGACCTCTAAAATATCTTCCACCATATCGGTGAAAATAGCCATCATGCATCGTTGGAACATCGCCGGGGACAAGTGAGGCTTGCTCAGTTGGTAAGCACCTGCACCTATGACCGTTAGGTCCTGGGTTCAAGTCACCATGGAGGGGAAGTGTGGAAACACTATAGATCCTCCTAATTTGGGAGGGGTTTGAAATAAAAAACAAGACGTCGCTGGGGCATTACACAACCCAAATGGCATTTGAGAGAAAGCAAATGTGCCATATGGACAAGTAAATATAGTCTTCTCTTGATCCTCCGGAGCGATTAAGATTTGATTATATCCCGAATATCCATCCAAAAATCAATAAAAGGCATGCCCCGCAAGTTGATCAAGTATTTGGTCAAGGAATGGCAACGGGAAGTGATCCTTGCAGGTCACCTTGTTCAGCTTCCGACAGACCATGAAAACCCTCCATCCGGTAACTGTCCAAGTGGAAATAAGTTCATTGTTGTCATTTGTTACCACAATCATCCCACCCTTCTTCGGCATACCTTGCACCGGAGAAATCCATGAACTATCAGAAATAGGGTACATGACCCCGGCATCTAACCACTTTATCACTTCTTTCTTCACCACTTCCTGCATTGCTTCGTTCAACCTCCTTTGATGTTCCAAGGAAGGTTTGGCATCATCCTCTAAAATGATCTTGTGCATACAAAATGCGGGTCTTATTCCCCGAATGTAGGCCAAAGTCCATCCAATTGATTTCTTCCTCTTTTTGAGCATCGCCAAAGTGGCGTCTACCTGCAAGTTAGTAAGACACGAGGAAAGAATAACTTGTAAAGTAGAACTAGGGCCTAAGAACTCATACCTGAGGTGTAGAGGCAATGACTTCAACTCCAACACCGAAGGTTCCTCGATTGAAGACTTTGTTGGAGGAGTCTTTCTATTTTCAAGGTCCAAGGATAACTTCCTAGGCTCATAAGAATAAGAGCTCATCCCATGCAAAGCATTCACGCACTCCACTTGGCCCTCATCATCATTGACATCAAGATTTACAACACGGCCTCCAACGGGTCCTCCATATTAATCATAACACTTGTATCGTCAATTATCACAGCTGTGACTAAATCCACCAATGAGCACACTTCATTACAATTGGGTTGCTTCATTGACTTGCACACATGGAATACTACCTTTTCATCACCCACTCGGAAAGTGAGCTCCCCAGCTTCTACATCAAATAGAGCCTTCCCCGTAGCAAGGAAAGGTCTCCCCAATATGATCGGGACTTCATAGTCCACCTCGTACTCCAATATCAAAAAATCCGCTGGCAAGATAAATTTGTCCACCCGGACAAGCACATCATCCACAATACCCAAAGGTCGCTTCATTGATCTATTCGCCATTTGCAATCTCATGGAAGTTGGCCATGGTGGCCCAATACCCAAAGTCTTGAAAACTGAGTAGGACATCAAATTGATACTTGCCCCTAGATCACATAAAGCCTTAGCAAAGTCTACACTACCGATAGTTCAAGGGATGGTGAAAATACCGTGGTCCTCCAACTTCGGAGCCATTGAATGTACTATAGTACTAACTTGGTGGGCCATCTTGATAGTTTCACAGTCCATGGACCTTTTCTTGGTCACCAAATCTTTCATGAATTTAGCATAGCCAGGAATTTGCTCCAAAGCCTCCACCAAAGGCACATTGATGGACAAGCTCGTCAATATGTCAATGAAATTTTTAAATCGATTCTCACTTTTTCTGCTTGGCTAGCCTTTGAGGATATGGTGGAGGTGGTCTAGGCAAGGGTGCCTTAACTTTTGGCATAATCGGCTCCGGCATGTCAATTACGTGTTCCCTAGATGGGTTCATGTCACTTTGCGTTTCCACCTCAGCATCTTGAATATCAATCTTCACATCTTCATTCACATTTTTATCTACCACATTCTCAACAACCAAATGGACTTCATCTTTTTGCAACTCAACTTCATCACCCAAAACTTGCTTTTGTTTGGAGGCATTCACATTACTGCCTCATCCACTCCTAGTGGTCACCGCCATCACATGATTGTTCCCACCCTTCGGGTTCACTATCATATCACTTGGTAGAGCACCCTTAGGGCGTGTATTCAAGGATTGAGAAATTTGACCTAGTTGCACCTCCAAATTTCTAATGGAAGTATTGTGAGAAGACAATTGAGCATCCGAGTCCGCATTCTTCTTCATCATTTATTCGAACGTCACAATTTTACCCATATCATTGCTAGAAAAACTAGGACCATGGGAAGGAAAAGGTGGTGGATTGCTCGGTTGTTGGTATATTGGGGGTCTTTAAAAACCTTGCCCCTAATTTCCTTGGTTATTGTTCCACCCACCTTGGTTGTTGTTGTTTCCACCCTAATTGTTGTTGTTGCCCCAATTTCCTTGATTGCTTCTATTGTTGTTTTGACTTTCCCAATTTGAATTTTGATTATTGTTTCCCCAATTGTTGTTCCCTTGTTGATTATTGTTCCAATTATTGTTGCCTTGTTGTTGATTGCTCCAATTACCTTGGAACCTCCATTGTTGTTGTTGGTTGAAAAAATTACCTCTTTGGCCTTGATAATTGTTCACATATTGTACCTATTCATTTTTCCCATCACATCCATCATCTTGAAATCCACTTCATCATTGTCACATTGATCCTAACTATTTTGGTGTTGTTGACCTCTTTACCTTCTTTGGTTCACCAGCATGTTAACACCCTCCATAGCATTTACTTGGCGAGTATTTTGGACTTGTTGCAACTGGGCCTTAGCCAGTTGGTTCGTGGTAGTTGTCAATTCTGCTATTGCTTGCCCATGGTCATGTAACTCTTAGTGAAAATGAGTGACTGTGATGCGAAGGATGTATCCGCCATCTCATCAAAAATGGCACAAGCTTCATCATATGTCAACTTCATAAAATTACCCCAGCGAGTTGATTGACTATTCATTGATTTGTAGTATTGATGCCCCGGTAGAAAGTTTGTTGCAACATATTCTCTGTCATGTCATTGTTGGGGCATTCCTTCACCATAGTTCTATATCTCTCCCAAAACTCATGCAAAGGTTCGGTGGGCTCCTGCTTGAAGGCCAATATCTCATCCCGCAATGGTGCCATATGTCCCGGTGAAAAGAATTTGGTAATGAACTTATCTGCCAACTCATCCCAAGTTGTAATGGAATGGTTGGGAAGTCGCTCAAGCCAATCCAATGCTTTCCCCCTAAGTGAGAATGGGAAAAGCCTCAATCGAAGTGCATCCTCGGACACATTGGTTTGCTTGATCCTCCAACAGGTATCCACGAAACCCTTGAGATGTTTGTAAGCATTTTTAGTGGCAGCGCCCGTGAAGTACCCATGCTGCTCCAACAATGTCAGCATCACATTAGCAATTTGAAAATTGCCCGCTCAGATTCGAGGTGGGACAATTGCACTTGCATAGCCTTGGTTTGGGAGCACCCGCGGAACCGCTCTTGGAGGTGGCAGAGGAGCGTCTGTAATATTTTCATTAACATTGGCCTGACGGCCTCGTCGTGGTCCAGGAGGTACAAGAGGCACCTCATCCTCTCCAATATCATCAACCTCCTCCCCCGCAAGCATGTTTCCAAGAGGGTCATTAGCATTTAAAGCCATTTGGTACATGAAGTATTGACACACACAAATTAGTAACAAAGAAGGAAAGAAGAACAATACACAAAACTAACTAAATAGATAGCTAAAACCGTTAGCTCCCTGGTAATGGCGCCAAAAAGTGATGGCTTCCAACTCCGCACTACTAATAAGTAGCAAGAGAGGGTCGCAATAGCTTTTACCAGATTTTGGGTCGGGATCAATATCCACAGAGAGCTAGAATTAGAATCGAGTATCTATCTAGTTTAGGATTACGTATATGCTCTTAATTGCTCTTCTATTCATTTTTGGGATTTTCTTTATAATTCTACTTTTATCAAAATACAAATTGTAAATTAAACTAAAAGTTGAAATGCAACAAGTTGTTCAAATATGTTTAAAAGGCACTAGGGTAATAATTTCCGCCTAGGTGGTCAATTTACGGGTACTTGAGTCTAAGGCACTTTTGTCATATTTGGGGAGTATGATATAACCGTTGCACTAATTTACCCACTCTACATCTCTCGGTGGTTCAAGTGATTTTGCCCAATTGACTTTCTCAAGACCAATTGGGTATGCAAATTTGCGCAAACAACTAGGGTTCAAGTCGGGTATTACTCTCTTGAGGTTTAACCCTTTAATTGGGGCTATCAATCTCTTGAATATGCCCCAATTCTTTGTTGGGTCAATTTCGGAGATTCAGGCTCTCTTTCTCAAGAAGAGCTCAAGTCAACTCAATACAAACTAGTGTTTGCAACCACTAATTCAGAAATTAACCATGAAATTGGCCTAAATAACAAACACCCATATTCAAATTAGCCCTAAAATACAAGACCCATCAATTACCCACACTACGGTTGTGCCCCCTAGCTTATGGGTCTAGCTACTCATAATTGAAGAAAAAACAAGAAATAGATGAAGATAAACTCATATTAATTAATCACTAAGTTAAACACAAAGATCCAATGATTAAAAGCAGCTAAAATTGCCCAAAATGGCTTAGAAATTCGAACCCACAAGTGCAGCTGCTCAATTACATTATCTGATACCCTAAAAATAGAAAAAAAAACTATTTATACTAAGCTAAAAAAATTGGACAAAATTGCCCCTGCGGGGTTAGTGCGGACCGCACAAAATGGACCGCGATCCGCACTGGGCTCTTGACTTTGAAAATTTCACTCTCTGAACTTGGGCTCCGCGGACCGCACAGAATGGACTGCAGCTGCGGAAGCTTCTAGTGCGGTCCGCACAAACTCAACTGCGGACCGCATTGGCTTGAAAACATCATTTTGCAACTTCTTTGAATCTTGGCTCTACGGTCCGCACAGAATGGTAGTGCGATCGCATTATCTTCAGTGCGGCCGCACTGCCTCTTTGCCTTGAATTTGAACTCTCTGAATCTCCTAGTGCGGGCCGCACAAAGTGGTGTGCGGCCGCACTGGGCCTGTTCTGCCCGAGCTTGACTTGTCTTTGGCACTTGTGCAAGTTTCACTCATTTTGATCCGATCTTTGATATTTTTATCACTTTGTTGATCAAACCTGCAATCAAGTACAACTTGTGAGCCTTTTGGGACTATTTTGTATGAATATTTGATCAAAGAAATATCAAGAAGGGATATAAAATGCGTCAAAATCCCTAGTTATCAAGACGCACTTCCTAGTCGAAGTCTTTTGACCTCACTCGTAGGAGGTGCACTTTCTAGTTTGAGCCATTCCAATAGAAGACACACTTCCTAATTGTAGACATGTGATTTTTGCCTCTCCCCAAGATTTTTCATATTTTAGCACGTAAATATTTAATTTAGGCCTAATATAGTTATTTCAACTCATTTTTACTCTTTTACTTTTATTTTATTACAAGAAAACTAAAATACAAAAAATAGGTTCATTAATATTTTGTAGTTATTTCTAATCTTGAAAAAAACCCCAAAAAATAGTTTTGTTTTAATGGTCAGTCTTATTTTAATAATTATTTTTACTTAAGTAGAGCTAATTAATATTTTTGATAATACTTTTATTTAATTAAGATAATTTTAAACATAGTTAGTCATAAAGGCCCAAGTTTCTAGTCCATTCCTTAAGCTCAATATCCAATACCCATTAAATTAATCCTAGGGACCCTTCTAGATTTTTCTGGGGAACAAAAGATAAATAAAAAAAATCTAGGGACCTAATACACAAAAGACCTAGAAACTAATTTGCAAAATAGATAAAAATACACATATAGACCGAGACATATATAATAGGGGTAAGCCCTAAAAGGGGAGCTAAAAAATTACACTCTAAAAAGAGGAATTAGCGCAGCTTTTCACAGGACCCCATCCCCTGTATTTTTCGTCTTCTTCTCCATCCTGATTTCTAAAAAAATACCAGTAGCATCCTCCCCATGGAAACTCGTTAGATTCACCTCAACCCCCATTTTTCTCCACTTAAAAATCTTCAAATTCATCCACCAACACCAACAGCCAACTGACTCCTTCACTTAAGAGACGACAAACATAAAAGAAAACCAAAAAAAGAAAAAAGGGAGTGGATAAAATTAAGGAGCAAAAAATTATAGGAAGATAGATATGGTAAGTTGAGTGAAAATTTTGAAGTTGGGTTTTGGATGCTCGGATCTGAGTAACAAAGAGGTGGCGAGATTGTTCGGTTCGGTGCTTGAGGTTACCGGTTTCGATTTCTGTTTGTACCATTGTTGCTGTAATTGAGCTGGCATCACATCTCGAGGTCCACTCTCATCTTGCTCTGTTACAATATGTTAATAATTTAGTGTGGACATTACTTATTGTTAATTCTTTGTTGAGCTTCATATTAGATTGAAATGTGAAAAAATGCTTCTACTTATTTGTGTTACTTTAGATACGAGATGAATGGTGTTAAATTACAAGCAGCTCATTTGCATTTAAGTGTTAAAGTGCTATTTTTTTTTTAAAAAAAGAAAGAGTCTTGGTTAGAGTATATGGGAAATAAAATGACTTAAAACATTGATGCACAATTTTAGAGTAACAAGCTGGGTAAGGTGACGTCCACTCTTGGAAAGGATAATATTGGAATCAATAATTTGAACAACTGTTGGAAGCATGTTTGAATTCATTAGCGTAGTTGTTGTTTTAATATTAGAGTAGCATTCTTGTTAAATGGTTTAATTGTTCCAAAAGTAGGATTCAACAGTTAGTCGTTTTAGGATTTCATTTCATGATGAGTTGTAAAAATCTTAAGTAATTTTTGGGAATTAAGTTGCTTTCCTTGGGGGCATTAAAATTGATACAATAACTAATTTGCACCCTTTTCCACAACAATAAATTCCATAGTCATGACCTCATAACTTATCTCAAATTAGTGTGGGAAAATAACTTACGAATATTCTAAGATTTTTTTAGGTGGGCTTTAATCTATCATCGTGATTGTGGATACGTTCGTGTGACATAATTATGATTCTAAAAGCAAAACCGAAGTATGCGTTCGCGCAACTTCGGCAACGCATACTTCGGCACAAACTTTTCTTAATAATAATAAAGCATTATTAATTGTGGACACATTCGCATGACATGATTTTTGACGCGCCAAACAAATGGGTACACGTGCGCGTGACCAGTTTCAAGATAATTTCTTAATTAAAAGAAGCAAATGCACATAGGTTCTAAAATGAGTAATTAGGCAATTTAATAAGCCAAGTATGATCAAAGCGACCGTGCTAGAACCACGGAACTCGGGAATGCCTAACACTTCTCCCGGGTTAACAAAATTTCTTACCCGGATTTCTGTGTTCGCAGACATAAACAGAGTCAATCTTTTCCTCGATTCGAGATTTAAACCGGTGACTTGGGACACCATAAATATTCTCAAGTGGTGACTCTGAATTTAATAAAAATAATATCGTTTCGATTGTCACTTTAATTGGACAAACTCACTTATACCCCTTCTGAAGGTGTAGGAAAAAGGAGGTGTGACATTAATATGAACCATTAATCCTAGGAGACGCACTTCCTAGTCCAAACCTTTCAACCTCATTCGTAGGAGACACATTTCCTAGTTTGAGCCATTCCAATAGGAGACGTACTTCCTAATATGAACCATTAATCCTAGGAGACGCACTTCCTAGTCCAAACCTTTCAACCTCATTCGTAGGAGACACACTTCCTAGTTTGAGCCATTCTAATAGGAGACACACTTCCTAATATAAACCATTAATCCTAGGAGACGCATTTCCTAGTCCAAACCTTTTAATCTCATTCGTAGGAGACACACTTCCTAGTTTGATCCATTCCAATAGGAGACACACTTCTTAGTCTGAACCATCAATCCTAGGAGACACACTTCCTAGTACAAGTCCCTCAACCATACTTGTAGGAGACACACTTCCTAATCTGAACATTTATTCCTATGAGACACACTTCTTAGTCCAAGTCCTTCAAACTCACTCATAGGAGATGCACTTCCTAGCTTGAGTCATTCTAATAGGAGATGCAATTCCTAATCCATACCTTTATTCCTAGGAGACGCACTTCCTAGGCCAAAACTACGTCGTTTTGTTTAAGTGAATCAAGATTAAATCTCATCAATTCATTTCCTTTGATCCAATGGTCCTTATTTGATCCCTCATGGAGTATTTAAGTTCCTAAAATCAGATTTTTTGCCTCATTTACACATAACCTAACACCCTAACCCCCTATCTCTCTCTCTTTTCTATCTCAGCCGCCACCCTATCACCGCCGTCGTCCGTCACTGCGGCGGGTGATCCAAATACCCCCAAAATTTTACCATGTAATCTCCAACACCTCCTCTTTCCATATCTTCAAACCAAACACTTCAATTCTTACCCCGTCTTCATGAATTTTAGATCTAGAAAACCCTAACTGTCACCTTTTTTTTCCAAATTCGTGAAGCTCGGGCCACCACCACCCTACCATACATACATGAACGGATAGAGCTCCTTGTACTCTATCTTTTCCCATCGGTTTGACCTCGTACTCCGACCGCCAGAGTCCGACGACCTTTCAGGCTACCACCTCTGCGACCCATGATCGCCCAACACCGCCACTACTACCTCTCCTTTTCGCCTCTGGCCTTGTGTAGATTTCTATTATTGGTAATATTAAAACCATTTTTCTATTCATCAGAATTTATGGTTTTGGTGTATATAAACAATAAAAGCATGCCCGAGCCCGAACCACTGCCTATCGTTATTGTCCATCATTGCTCGGGTACTCGAGTTTGGTAAAATTCCTAATCCCTTTCTCTTTGACTTAGATTTTCTGTTTTTCTTATTTGAGTTGTTAGTTTGTTTAGGTTTAAGTTCTGATAATGATCGATCCACTACTTCGTATAGTATTATTTCTGATTTTGACACTCGGTTTGTTTAGTTGTGATTAACAACTTCACTATAATACGTGTTTTGCCTAATCATAGATTTGTTTTCCCCTTGGATTGATCATATAAACATTAGTTTAATTGGCTAAGTTGAATGCTGAATTTTCTGCTTTTACATTGGTTTGAATTGGTTAGTTAGTTTTATAGTATTAGTTGTGAAGGGTAAAAGGTAAATGATGAAGTAGAGTACATGTTTGGTTTTTTTTACTATTTTGCAGTTGTTGGGAGTATATCTACTCCTTGCTTGTGTCTGAAATTGGAGAAAAGGACAGTCCTTTCTCACTCATTTGGGAGATTTTTGGTTTAACTCAAAACCTAATCCCTATGGTCTTCCTCTCCTACAAAAGGAGGGCATTTCTTTACTTTAAGAGGAGGAGAGATCAAAAAAGGGAGAGGAGGAAAAAATTTCAGCAACTATGTTCCTCTTGGAAATAATTTAGAAAAGTCTTTAGGTTCTCTTTTTGGATTTTTCTTCGGATCTTTTCTCTTAAAGAGTTTATGGGTTCAAGTGTTTTGAGTTTTCTGTTGTTTGTTGTACGTTGGCTGCTTGTTACCGATTTTCCACAGCTGCGTTTCCAAAGTTTTGTGCAACTTTGAGTTCACCATTGCTACTTTTGCTTTGAATATGCAATCTAGGTATATCCTTGACCTTGTAATTTAGAAACTTTATTATAATGAATCATATTATGCAATTTTTTTGTTCAATAAATGAAGCATGAAGTTTTTAGAGTTTAATTGAGTGTTTCGGGCTCTTTTAATACCTATCTCATGTTTACAAATGTTTGATATGTCCATTGTGTTAGAATGGTACAAATATGTGTACATTTGTTCGAATTTTGAAGATTGTAGTATTCCATAGTAATTGCCCGACAAGATTCTTTCTCTTGAAAGTTCTCACTAAAAGTATATGATTACATATAAAATAAAAGTGAACTTCTATTCTCAAGGTTCCCTGTCTTTACTTTCTTTTTCTCTTTACTTCACGCGCTTAATCCATTCAAAAGGATTTAAGTTCTAAGATAGTTTATTGAGTGTTTGGATTAAAAAATAATAATAAATAAATTCTCATGTCATGTCAAAGATGTTGTGGTTATTTTATTTTTACCCATAATGTTTGAGTTTGCAGGAAATTTCATCGTGATGGTCATCAGTTGGGTCTAACTTTAACTAAGATATTTGTGAAATGTCTCGCCATGGTTTTGTTGATAGTATTAGTTAACTCATAACATTTTACTTTAAATTTTATATTACATAAAAAAAAAATAAAAAAAAAAGGCAACGATGGAAAATTATTTTGTTGCACTTAGGTAATGAAAGTGAGTTTTAAAGTGTTAATTGGGCAATATTGGACCATATCATTAACTGAAGTTGGTTACGTTTTATTTTAATTCTTTTTGTTGTTGTTTTATATTTTTTAAGGTTGCCAAATCTTGATTAATGGAATAATCTCTTAGTTTTAGTGACTGGGAGGTTTCGAGCTAATTGAGCTAAGTTAATGTGCTTGAACCCGTCAAGCTGAAAATAGTGAGATAGTTGGCCCCGATTCTAAATGCAAGGTTTGTCTAATAAGTCAACCGAGATCAGATTCTTTTGTAATTAAAATAATTTAATAATAATTTAAACCCCAGGCAATTAGTAGACGTATTTTTTTTATTCACGGACTCGCTTGCGTAGCGTGATATTAACATTTAATGTTTTAATTCAGTAATCTTATACCATTTCTACTAGCTTTAATTATTTTTTAATTTAATTAATCCTTTCGCTAAAATTGCGGATTCGCTTGCGTAGAGCGATAGTTAATATTTAATTAATTCCTTTAAATGTAGTAACTTTTTTTTAAAAGTAATAATATACTAATAATCCTTGTCATAACCGTGGATTCGCTTGCGTAGCGCTGTTATGATAAAATTAATAAGTTTTGTTTCGATCACGCATTCGCTCGCGTAGCGTGGTTATGACAACGTAATTTATCCAAAAAAAATATTTTTTTAATAAATCTAATAATCAAGAAATAAAAGTGAATAGGTAAAACATGAAAAAATTATAAATCACAGGTTATCCAAGATTAATTCAAGCCAACTTTTAAGTCAATAAAGTGATTGTTCTAGAATCACGGAATTCGGGGAATGCTTTGCAACTTCTCCTCGATCAATAGAATTCCTTACCCGAACTTTATTTTCGCGAACCGATAAAAATAGAGTCAAAGCTTCCTTTGACTAGGGATTCAAATAAATGGAGACTTGGAACACCGAAAGATCAATTTCAAGTGGCGACTCTATAAATAAAATAGGAAAAATTACTAGCTATGTCCATTTATAAGTAGCTCATTACAAAAATCGCCCAATTGATAAAATATTACTAATATTAGCCAAATTAGCCAATTAGCTATTTGTAGCAAAAACAAATCAAATTTTTGCTTTATTTTGAGTGGGTGTTATTAAAATAGATTGGGCACAACATAAGGAGCTTGAATCTCAGTTTTGGGATGATTTGGTAAAATTTTGAGGTGGTTTGAATTGAAAATTCGAAGTAAAAGCCGAACATGCAAAAAAAAGTATGTATATCACACTGTGTATCGCATATATATCATATTTGTATCAATTGTGTATCACATGTATATCCATGTATACCAGTGTGTGAGATACATTCGTAATACATGTTTGATACATGTGTCGCAAAAGACTTTTTTGAACTCGATTTAATTACGGATTTTGATACAAAATCAGTCCAAATCACCTCCAATCTTCCTCAAATTTTGTATATTGACTTATATATATATCTTCAATGATTTTCAACTATACCCATTGAAAAAGTTTTTTTTTTGTTTTGATTTTTTGAATATTGTAAAGATTTTTGTATTTCATCACCTTTTTTGCTACCCCGTCCATGAAAAATACTTTTCGTCTTGTATCTAATGTTGCTAATCATGCTTTAAAATATGAAAGGTAATTTTTGCATGTAATTCTTTGACAAAAAGAACCCTATTATTTGGTTTTTTAATTTTTGTTGGCTAGTTTTGGTAAGTGTATGACTAATGGTTAGAGGTTGGTAAGTTGAGATTTATTTGGGATATTCGTGTAAGTTTACCAATCTCTACTCAAATTTGTCACTTTGATTGAAAAAACTCTTTAACCCACAAATAACATAATATACATATATTTGGGGGTTAAAAGGGGGTGTGACAACTTACGGTAACAATTCGGGGGCGGAATCGTTGGTTGGTAAGATAATCAGGGCCAGCTACTATTGGATCGACATGGAAAGATGCGAAGGAGTTCGTGCAAAAATACGATGGTTTTCATAAGCTTGCGCCAATGATCCATCAGCCTGAGGAACTACTACATTCGATCTTGTTACCTTGGCCATTCATGAATGGGTAATGAACATCGTCGGTCCCCTGCCATGGGCATTCGATAAGGCTCAATTCATACTAATTATGACTGACTATTTTTCTAAATGGGTTGAAGCTCAGGCATTCGAAAAAGTCAAGGAAAAAGAAGTTATTGATTTTATCTGGGACCACATAATATGTCAGTACGAAATGCCAGTCGAGATCGTATGTGACAACAAGAAATAGTTCATTGGCAGTATGTTAAGCAAATTTTTTGAAGACCATAAGATCAAAAGGATCTGATCAACACCCTATCACCCTAGCAAGAACGGGCAAGCGGAGTCTACAAACAAAACCATACTCCAAAACCTTAAGAAAAAGGTTGACTGATGTCAAAGGAAAATAGAAAGAAATTTTGCCCGAAGTCCTATGAGCATACCGTATAACCTTAAAGTCTAGTACAGAGGCCACCCCGTTTTTGTTGGTCTACGGAGCCGAAGCACTAATACTGGTCAAGGTGGGAGAACCAAGTTTCAAGTTACAATATACGGATGAAAAGTCATACGGTGAGGCCATAAGCACGAGCCTGGAACTATTGGATGAAAAGCGTGAGTCCACCATCGTACGGTTGGCCGCCAAGAAACAATGATTGAAAGGTATTATAACCGGAGAGCCAACCTCCGACACTTTAACAATGTAGGGGGCTTGGTATTAAGAAGGGTGACACTGAACACTCGGAACCCGATCGAAGGGAAGTAGGGACCGAATTGGGAAGGTCCATATCGGATTATCGAGATTGCCGAGAAAGGTTCCGACAAACTCGAAGTTGGGAACGGTAAGCGGCTACTGAATAACTGTAACGTTGCCCACTCAAAACGATACTACTACTAAGGTACGACCCTATTTATTTTTTTAATTTATATTGCGAATTAGACTAACACTTACAGGAAACAGCCAAAGGATGATGTAGTTGTTCGGCCTGAAAGCACGCGTTGCACTCTTTTTTCCTTGAACTGATGTTGTACCAAATGGGTTTACAACAAGGTTATTAACGAGGCAACAGTGGATCGTGCTAACCTAGAATCAAAGACCAGTTATGAACACGAGTCAATAGTCACATCAACAGTATCCGAGCCCTCTCGACGATCGACCTTGAATATTGGGGGCCATCACCCTCGGGTAATGGTTTTAGTAATGATTTTTAGTAAGGAAGGGCTTTGTGTTTGAACAGCCTAGGCTCGGTGGATTGGATTTATTGTAAAGGCCAGTGGTCAAAAGAACTACGCGTGCATAGACCACCTAAGGCACAACACGAAGCTTGTACACACTTACAATCTTGTATATTACGCACATGAAAGAAATAAAGTTTCTACCTTGTAGATACATATTTTGTCTCTTAAGACTATTGCATTTTGTTCCTTAAGGATATCGTGCCCTATGGCCGCCTCTATCCGGATCTAATAGATCACCCCCACTCGGGGACTATCATCCAAGATAATCTCGGACATCTCGGGCTATCGAAGCTCGAAGGCACAAAGCCTATTAGAAAGTGCCTGAACTTAAAATGGTACGGCTACCCTAAAAACGGCTCGGAGACGTCCAAAGCCCCTAATCAAAACATAAGGCCTTAAAAATACCAAACCTATTCAAAGGTTACCCTCGGCAAAATTATAGTCTAAAAACATCTAAACGAGCACTTTGGGGAAAGTTTTCGGTCATAACATGCCCCACAAGTTTCAAACAAAATTTACATCAAGAACACGTCATGTTCGAACCTTCGAACAACAACTTATTACTGCATTTTATTCCATGCTAAGGCATTTGAAATTATAAAGAGGATGCCAAAAGTAATAGTCTCGAAAATTGCTAAAAGGGAATAAAACCTTATATACATTCCAAAAATGTCTTTACAAAGGCCAACGAAAACGGCCTAAACAAAATAAATGTATAAAGTGCAAAAACAAAGAAAAACTCCTAAGGCACCTACGCCTGATCTCCATCAGAACTCGCCTCGTCACTAGATTCATCGGGGTCATCCCCATCATCGGGTTTGTCGGATACCTCTGAGCCTTCTTCACCCTCGGGTTCAGCCAACTTTTTTGCCTCAATCTCGAGCCTTTTCGCCTCTTCGATCTCGGCTAATAGGTCAAAACCTCGGGCATGGATTTCCTCGAAGGTCTCCCTTCGAGACAACCACTTCACATACTCAACAATTACTTTCAGGCGGACCTCGGATGCCTCGACATTAGCCATGTACTCGGCCACCATCTCTTCAGCATCAACCCTGGTTGTTTCTTATTCGGACCTCATTATTTCTAGCTCCTTGCCAAGGGCATCTTTCTCAACAACGGCTGAGCCAAGTTGAGCTTGAAGGTCCTCGATTTGTCGAGCCTGTGCTTCGACCTTCTCTTTTGCCACTCAGAGCTGGACCTCTGCCAATGCCAGATGCTCATGGCGGTCTTCTTCTCCGAAACCAGTCGCTCCATTTTTCCCTTCCATACATTGGCCATGCCTGGACCTCGTTCATTTTAGCCCGGAGTTGGTCGATCCGGTCAATTTTTGTTGCACATGCGATGTTTAGTCGTTAGTTATCGTGGCTAAGTCATCATCGCTAACCTCAAAAATCTTTACCTGTTTCAACAAGTTGGAATGATCCTTTTGAAGCGCATCCAACTCGGCTCGGAGATTCTTGACGGCCCCTTCGTGTTGCTCGCTAAAAACTTATACATATCTCTTTTCTCAACAAGCTCCCTGGTCGCAGCCTCAAGCTGGTTAACCTCAGCCCAATATTGAAGAAATCTCTCATGGTGGAGTACCGAGGCTTGCAAACAGATAAAAGTAAGAATACATTAGAAATATCAAGAACTAAGTAAGAGGATAACGAGCAAGATAATGCTTTACCGGATTCAGCGCCTGATTCGCTTCGTTGAACAGGCACAACACACCCACCTTATTTATTTTCGCTTGGTAGTCGTCAGCAACTAGGCACCAGAGGTAACTCGCTACTCCTACGGGAGAAGAAAAAACTCGAGCATTCTATGGGACGATGATAATTATAAACCTCTTACGGTCGGGATCCGTACACGGGCGGGAAACTGGTTGACTAAGTTTGGGCTCGAGTTCTGCCCGCTAGCTTCCGAAGATAGATCTTTTCTCGACACCTCCAAGTCACCTAACCCGAAAAATCCTTCTAGAGCAGTCGGGTCCACACCTTTGAAAAATTAATGAAGGGGATCGTCTGTAAAATGGGCCCGTTTGTTAGATTGTTCCATCATCGTCCGGGTTTCGTCGAACATGGAGTCGGTGAATGAAGGCGACCCCGAAATCTCTAAGACAGCGGGCGAAGCGGAGCAAGCTTCGTGAGAGGCCTCAACCCCCATTTCTACATCGACCTCCCGAACCTAAGGAGGATCGATATCCGTTGTTTCCTCCTCGGCTGTCGCTCGCTCTTCGGGGGAGTTCAGTTCATGGGCCATAAAAAGATCATCCTCCTCGGGCTCATCCCTGAGCCGGAAGAGCGAGTCCGAGTTGGGCACTCGAGAAGTGGATCTCTCATTTGGCTTTCGGACCAACCTTCTCTTTTTCTTCCTCCCATTTCTAGGGGAGCTCAGATCCTTCCTTTTCTTCTTCTTCTTCTCTCCTGCTACAGCCCCGAGATACTGCAAAGTGAAGGGATCAACGGACAGGTCCTCGTCCCCTACTGTAGGCCTAAGCTCAATGGTCTTAGGCAAGCCTGGAAAATGAAAAGAAAGGAAATAAGGACGTGATGCTAAAAAAGGATCCTAATGTTACTTATTCGGGAAAGAGATCTTACCTGAGAATGGGACTCCCAACGACCATTCGAGAGTTTGCGCTAGGGGTGTTCATAAAAACCCAAAAAACCGAACCGAACCGAAAACCAAACCAAACCGACCAAAAAAATCCATACTTTTTGGTTTGGTTTGGTTTTGGTTTTAAATTTTAAAAACCGATTAAATTTGATTTTGTTTTGGTTTTAATCAGAAAAAAATCGAACCAAACCGACTATAGGAGCAGCTATTTCAAATTTATTATTACACCTATATATATTTATATTGTTATACAAAGTTTCAAAAATTTTATGGTAGACGTTAATAGTTTGCACTTTTAATATAGTTCTTTACTTTTACATTCTAGTTTGATTGGTAGTTTTATTTTATTTAGTGTAAGAATCCTACATATTTTTAATTGAGTCCTTAAATTACTCATCACTATTTGATTCAATTATCATCAATATATCTTGGTGAATAATAGATTTCGCAAAGGGAAATTTATTTGATAGTGTTACATTGAAAATATGGTCACTGGAATATGTGTTTGGTAGTGTATGTCTTATATTTAAGGAAAAACCGACAAATAACCGAAAAAACCGACATAAATCGAATCGAGAAAAACTGACTTAATTGGTTTGGTTTGGTTCTAATATTTGAAAAATCGACTTACTTGGTTCTGTTGCTTTTTAGGGAAAAACCGATCCAAATCGAACCATGAACACCCCTAGTTTGCGCCATGAGCGCTCGGAATAAGGCATCTGTGAGCAAATGCCCTTGATCAACTCCGTGACCCAAGGGACAATGTTTAGGACTCGAGCAACAGTTGTACCACCACAATACTAGTGAGGAAAAATGAGATGAATGTAAAATCGACATTTAAAGGAAAGTTGTGCTTACGTGATGCATTCCACTTCTCAGGTGTCGATGCTTATGAATGGGGCTTTGCTAGCCCGACGTATGAGCTTTATCAGTTCCACTCGGAAGATTCGGGGGTTTATTAATAGATGATCAATGGTGAACCAACAAGAATCGATTTTGTTCACGAAGTATCGGAGGAGGATTACAATACTCTGCAGCTACGGGTGGATCTGACCGAGGGATACTTCATACCTCTTATAGAAATCCAGAATGACCGAGTCTATGGGGACCAATGTGAAGGGATAATTGTAAATACTTAGGTATCCCTCAATGTGGGTAGTGATAGCCTCCTCTGTGTCGGGCACCACTATGTCTTTGCCTGCCCAGTTGTAGTCCTTTCGGACCTCGGGGAGGACATCTTTGGTGATTGAGCAAATATATCTTGATGCCTCCTCATGCCGACCCTGCACCAACGAGGGCTTCTCAACCTTAAAGTCATCGACGACCGAACAACCCCCGGGAATGAACATTTTCAAGGGAGGTTCAACGGTCAAATCATCGGTAGCCACGTCAGCAGCGAACCTCTTGAGGATGACCACATCAAAAGTGGTTTCATCGATTTCGGCGGTCGGTTGATAAGAAGAAGCAACTTTTTGGGGAACAAATTTGGAAGTTTTGGCCATTGTCATTTGGAAAAAGCTTGAAAAATATGAAGAAAGGTTGAAAGATGGAAGGTCAAGTGCGAGTAAAAACTTGGAACTTATTGAGAAATTTTGAAGAATGGAGGTAAAAATATTGGAGTATGAAGAAGGGTAGAAATATCCTGAAAAATCGAGGGTAGAAGTTTTGTCAACATGTGAAAAATGAATGAAGGAAGGAAGTATTTATAGAAGGATCGTGTCGTTTCCCGTTCAGGGACGACCAACTGATGAATACGCGTATTTGAAGTCATAATGACACAATTGACGGGATGTTTCAGATTCTCTGTCGTTTCTGTCACGCGTACTAGAGAAGGAATCGAAGCACATATGTCATTTCTTGTCGTTTCCGTAAACTTACTCTCCGAAAAACGAGGGGAATATCTGTATACAGGTAAAATCGAGCCCTTCAGATGCCTTTGTTATCGATAAAGTAAACGAAGCAGAGATGTGACTGTAAGGAACAAGAATAGAGGCAAGGAGCCCCTTGAATCAAGGTCCGGGCAAAACACCTGCCCTCGGACGAATTGGGGCCACACCCCATCCGATTCAAATCCCTAAACTTCGGAGAACGTCATCAGACAATCGCACGACTAACAAAGGGTCATGATATATATCCTGGTCGAACCAGATGTCACAACGTGAATCTCACTCGTACCGACAGAAGATCAGTGATTAGTAAAACGAAAGATTTTACCTTTTATAGAATTGTACTTAGGGTAAAACTTCCCTATTATATAAAGGAGAGTCTACTATTTATTAGGATATACTGTAACACGCACATCAAGGCAATATGTTTTTATTATTTCTGTTATTTAAAGTTCTCACTTTGTTCATCAGTGCTTCGTTATTGTGAGTCCGAGGTCAAAGACATGCATTTCATTAAGGTTGTTACCGAGTTCGGAGTCACTCCTCTTACGTGGTTTGACAATTTATTATTTCCTTCATCTGTTTAATCTAACGCATTTTATCATTTGTATTGAATTAATCCGCGTATCCTTAAAACCACATATAAATTTAATTATTATCTGTTTTTTTAGGGTAAACAACTATCACATGCCAAACTAAATCGATCGTTAAAAAGTCTTTATCCCCATCATCACTATATATAATCTGGATTCACAACGAACTAAATTGTTGTAGATTTTACAATTATTTTCTAATCTTCTGCTCCGAGTAATGTTACAAAAACCACCTTTTAAATTAATTGCAACTATTTATGCTTGTTTTTTGCAAACATTTTGCCTGTCAAACCACAAGTGAGAGCTTCACTAGGTATATTCTCAACAAGATGAACACCTTCAGCAAAGACAACTCCCATGCCCATATGCAAATGAGGTTCAATATGACAATGAAAAGCCCAAACCCCAGGATTATCCGCGGAAAATCTTAGTGCAGTCCATCCATAGGGAAAAACCACAACTGTATTCCTCAACGGAGGATTATTCAAATTGAACGTCGTCTCAGCATCTTCTCTTATGAAATTTCCGTCTCCATACCCTAAAACCCAAAAATTATGTCCATGCAAATGCCAAGGGTGAATTTCACTAACGTTTTCGGCTAAGGCATTTGCATTTTGAAGGATTATGTCAATGGTGGTGTTGAATTTCAACATGTAAACACCATCTCCATATGTAGAATTAGGGTTTGGTGATGGTTTCATGATATCGTAGTATTTGGAAAAGGTATTTGGTGGAGATTTTGTATCAAATGCATTATTTATGCCATATTTGATTGATCCTAAATAGGGTGTAGATGGAAAAACTAAGGAAATATTGTTGATAGCCCATCTGATGTATCCTTCAATCCTGTTGTTACAAAAATAAACAATTAATTTGAAGCAAAAAATAAAAGTTATAACTAAATCTCACATTGCTAATAAATTATACTTTTAATTGGATGATCGTAATCACATAATTTTACATTGTCACATAGCAAAAACGTCCCAAAACTCAAAACCCATGACTCATTATATATCACTAATCAATAAGAATATTTTCATGTGTTTTGCCTAAGAAATAAATCACCTCCAATTGAACAGGCATATTACAAATATAGTTTAAGTTTTATGCATTAATTGTACATATATATATAGACTTTTACATCATCAAGTAAAATTGATCTACGATTTGTGAATATTTTAACAAGCATTTATGGGCATTCGAAGACGACAACAACAACAATCCAGTATAATCCCACAAGTGGGGCCTGAGGAGGGTAATATGTACGCAGACCTTACCCCTACTCCGAGGGGCAGAGAAGCTGTTTCCAGGAGACCCTCAGCTCAAGAAGGATTTATGGGCATTCGAAGATAGAGTAATAATTTAATATAATCAGTTAAATTAAACTAATATTATAAAAATTATGATAGATTTAAGTTAAATCACTGACAATATAACGAACGTTTTACGCTATCAGTGTACTTACCATGTTATAGCAGGTAAGTTTCCATTTTTTTCGTTTACTAAACAATACTAAGTATAAAATACTGTTGGTGCATAAAACATAAACTTAATAATAATATTTTTCTCTCTATAATAGTTTAAGCTAGTAGGCCCCACTCGATAGTAAAGATATTTTTTTCATGCCTATATGCAATCTAAAATTTATGCATAAAAAATACTATATTATATATATATTTTTTAAATTCTCAAATATCGTCAAATAAACTGAGATAGAGGAAGTACCTGTTTTGCGTGTTGAGGAGAAAAAGACGACGATCGTGTCGAGTTGGTGGCTTAGGAGATCCAATCAAGCCAAGGATTTTCTTAGAGAAGGCTTTGCTGTAGTTATAATCATTCCAAAGAGGTGGCAATGGTGGTGGAAATTTTGGAATTTTTGAAGCAAAATTTGGAATGTAGTTCAATATAGTGAGGCCTTGAGGTGTTTTAGGTTCTCTTCCTCTTACACTTATTGAAATCCAATAGTTGTTTGAAGGGTCTTGATCAGTGTTGAAGAGGATTGAATAACTTTCACCTGAATAAATGTCCATAATTTCCATAGGAAATGGTTATATAGTATAGCATATAGAATTCTTACACTATCGATCGATCAGTACGATTTAACATGTTATAGTAAGTTATATAGACGTATAACTTACTATTTTTAAGTTTGGTAAATAGTATTAATCATAAAAAATTACATGTACCTGTCTTTTACATAACCTAGTTATATAATTATATTTTTTATTCCGTCAGTACATAAAACTTAAACTCAATAATGATAGTTTGCTGAAATCCAGTAGTTGTTTGAAGGGTTTTGATCAGTGTTGAAGAGGATTAAGTAGCTTTCACCTGAATAAATGTACATATTTTCCATAAGAAATGGTTATATACTATAGCATAAAGGTATTCTTACACTATCGATCAGTACGATTTAACATGTTATAGTTGTATAACTTACTATTTTTAAGTTTGATAAATAGTATTAATCATAAAAGTTACATGTAACTGTCTTTTATGTGACCTAGGTATATAATTATATATTTTTATCTCATCACTACATAAAACCTAAACTCAATAATAATAGTAGTTTACTGAAATCCAGTAGTTGGTTTGATAAACTTTGATCAGTGTTGAAGAGAATTGAATAGCTTTCACCTGAATAAATGTCCATATTTTCCATAACAAATGGTTATATAGTCAGACATCTAAATAACAACATCCCTATATAATAATCATTCACTATAAAAGTCACGTTTTTGTTGGAACCGATTTTTATATTACGTTATAAATTTTAATATATGCTTTTTATAGCAACACTTCACTATAGCAGCCAAAAAGTATCAGAACAAACGAGACTATTATAAAAAAATTTGACTATATACTACAACACAAGGAATTCTTACACTATCGATCGGTACAATTTAACATGTTACAACTGTATAACTTACCATTTTTACAATTTGGTAAATAGTATTAATCATAAAAGGGTTGCCTGTAATTGTCCTTTTACCTGAACCGATTTATATCATTATTTTTTATTCCGTCACTATATAAAACTTAAACTCAATAATAATAGTTTACTGAAATCGAGTAGTTGTTTGAAAGATTTTGATCAGTGTTAAAGAGAATTGAATAGCTTTCACCTGAATAAATGTCAATATTTTCTACAGAAAATGGTTGAATGTAGTTTCCATCTGCTTCGACCACCACCAATTTGTGACCCTATAGATGTAAAATCAACACTATCAGAATTATTTCTTAAGAGCTTTTGTAAAAGGAAGTCAACTTTATTTTTTTTTTTTGGTCGAATTCATAATTTAAATTTTATATGTTTTAGTTCAGGTTCTATCCAACTCATTTGATTTACTAGTTTTAAATTTATTTATTTATACTTATTTAATTTAGTGAAACTATATTGTCCGAGCGGGAGTTGCTGGTTTCGGATGATCCTATACCTTATATTTTACATTCGTCCTTAGATACAGATAGGTTTTCGTGGCGAAATAATCACAAACTACCAATGTGCTCATATTTGTTATTTACGTCGAATCAATAAATAAATTATACATATTGCACATATACATTTGTTGTTTAACTGTAATTAATTAATATACATTCTCACTTTATTTTTATCATCTGCCTACTGTAAGTTAATATGGTTTAGTGTAAATCGTAAGTATAGATACAACAACAACAACAACTCAGTATAATCCCACTTAGTGGGGTCTGGGGAGGGTAGTGTGTACGCAGACTTTACCCTTACCATGGGGTAGAGAGGCTGTTTCCAAATAGACCCCCGGCATCCTTCCCTCCAAGAACTTTCAACCTTGCTCTTGGGGAGACTCGAACTCACAACCTTTTGGTTAGAAGTGGAGGTGATTACCATCAGAAAAATTTATAGATATATAAAAAGAGATGATAAATCATAATTTTATAGTTTAAATACTATCTAAACGTTAAAGAATCGTGATAATAAAAAATTATTGACTCCTTGAATAGAGTAATAGAATAATTTCAATTTTAGCCACTTTATGAATTAGTTTCTCCAACATTATTTGGTGGGCACAAAGGTCCTTAGAACCAATTATGCGCATTATCAAATTTTCTTTTGTAATTGATGTCCCTTATCTTAAAAAATAATTGAGACGATATAAAGAAGATTAGTACAGTTCTTGCGTAAGCACCAAATCAAGAAGTGATCCAAATTATTTTAACTTTTTAAAAGGTTTAAAAGTCATTTCTCTTAATAAATAAAATAAATAAATTTAACATTGAATTGTAACAAATAAAATGAGTTAAAAGTTTAATTGTACAATGAATTCAATCTTTTACCTTGAAAATATAGCCTCAATTTTCAAAACTCTCTCTCCTACTGTCTTACGCTATATAATCTCAACTTCGAAAGTTCCCTAATGAAAAAAGAAAAAATAGATCGAAGTGTATGCATACTGACCCGCACATCATGATCATCATAAACTTATACAATTTTTGAATTGAATTTCTAAATCCTACTATAGTCTTAATTTTTAACAACTCTATCGTCCGCGCTATCTAATTTTAACTTTAAAATTTCTTAAATAAAAAAGATTAAAATATACACAAACTGACTCAAATATTATTATTAGTAGGTTTATGGGGTAATTGAGCGTTTTTTCCTCGTTGTTCTGGCTAGTCTGATAGTATTTTTTGTATAGGACTACTAGCGAGTTTTGTTCCATCACACTTTTAATTTTAATTTTTATTTTTATTATTACCATAATTATTGTCTTCCACTTATTTGTTGTCGCTTACAGTGCTGATATTATTTGTCTGATTTCTGTCGTTGTTACAGATCTTTTGTCTTTGAGCCAAGAGGGTCATCCGAAAATAGCCTCTTTATCCTTCGGGCTAGGGGTAAGGTCTGCATATACTCTACCCTCCCCAGACCCCACTAGTGGGACTATTACTGGATTGTCGTTGTTTGTTTTGTTTTATTATTATTATTAAGAAAAGAAAGTCAAGAATCGATTCATGAAACTACTTTAGAGAAAGCAAAAGAATAATAACTTTGTAAAAAGTTGGACAGAATAATTATTTTTTGAAGTGACAAAAAGATAAATAAGGCTATTTTATGCCTTACCCCAATGGCCAAGTTGAGTGAAGACAAAGCAGTGCTGCTAGCCAGTCTAAGCCGATAAGTCTTGTTTGGATGCACGTGAAAAATCTGGGGTGCGTACTGCTCATCTCCTCTTAACTTGCACTGAGGAATGGGTGATTTGCTAAATTGCGCTGCTAGTGAACAATTAAATTGACCTCTTCCATTCATCAACAAACTCTGGTTTCACAACAAAAAGAAATTAAGACTCCATTTAAAAGAATAATTTTTTAATACGAAAAGCGGTCAATAATTCTTTAAGAATGCATAAATTTTAAATATTTTTTCCGTTTTGATATGTATGTATTCTTTTATCTAACAAGTGCTTCTTTCAAATTATATAGAAGACCAAAAAAGGAAATTGCGATATTGTGAAAGTGCAACAATAATTGCAGATACGCTAGTTAAAGGATCCACACAACAAGTAACTACTCCAATTGGAAACCAATTTCAGCCTAATTCACAGAATTTAGGATATCGAGGGACCGGCGAAAAGGCTAAATCTCAGTTCAGTTCAGATGAACGTGACTTCATCTTCATGTGAAGGCACGCCAATAAGCACAGAAGTGGAAATTTTGAAGGACAAGGGTGAAATAGCAGGAGCTGAGCTGAACTGAAATCCAATGGAACAGTAATGGCGGAGGCGATTGTTGAGCCAAAGACACATGCAGTGGCACCGGTGCAGGGGAAAACATGGGCAAATCTGTTTGCAAGCAACAGATCTTCAGAAAATGGTATGGTATTATCCTATATTCCACCAGAAATAGTAGATGATAATATCGTGGTCAAATTAGATAAGGATGAGATCGATTCTCGAACTAAAAGGTGGGAATGTGCCATGATTATTTATATAATTGGGGATACACCAAGATACAAATTTATGGATAGGTACATAGCTCAAACTTGGAGTCGAGTGGGTGTCCCAGATCTGTATTTGCATGAAAAAAGGTTATTACATACCTAAGTTTGATACACTTGGTGATTTGAAAGACATTCTCTATGGAAGTCCATACACTATCAACGGAAGGCCAATGATTTTGAAACAATGGACTCCAGAATTTGATCTTAAGGCAGAATTCGTGATAGAGATACCTCTATGGATTACCTTTCCTAAACTGCCAATGATTTACTGAGGAAACAAGATTTTAAGTCAACTAGCTAGCTAGTGCCATAGAGAAGCCATTGTTTGCTGATGAATGTACTACAAAGCAGACACGTATATCCTATGCTAAGATTCTGGTAGAAGCTAATATTACAAAAAAGCTTCCAACAGAATTGACATTGCAAGAGCCTTCAGGGAAAATGTTTAAACACCGAGTGGAGTATGAATGGAAGCCACAATATTGCGCAAATTGTATGAAGATTGGAGATGATTGTGCAATGAATAAGAGAATAAATAGAGAAGAGCGTCCTAAAGAAAGAAGGAAGCAGGGAAAGCTACCACAATATGGCGAGTTAAAGGGCAAGGGCAACAACAGTTATTGAAATCACTGGGAATCCAGTGGTAACAAAGGATAAAGGGAAAGCAATAGACAGACAAAGTAATGAACAAAGGGAAGAGTAGCATGTTCTAACAATCAATAGCAGAATAATGGTAGAAACAACATCAATACCTACTAGGAATGGCTTCTAGATATTACAAAGAGAAGAGGGGAGAATTGAAAACCCTATACCACCTGATAAGGGGGGTGGAATCATAATTCAGCAATGACTTGGTTGATTTGGAATATTAGAGGATTGAATAAGAGGTATAAACAAAAATAAATAAAGCAGTACATAAAGGATAAGCACATCAAGTTGGCTGGGCTAGTTGAAACAAAGGTGAAGAAAGGTAATGTAGGAAAGGTTATTAGTAGAATAACACCTGGATGGAACATGATGACAAATTATGAACATACTGTAAATGGAAGGGTGTGGATTATTTGGGATGAACAAATGTATGCAGTACAACCTCTGGACAAACAAGATCAGTTCATTCACTGCCAAGTTACAGGGAAACAAAATGGGCTACAATGTTATCTCACTGTGGTGTATGGATAGAATACTGCTGATCAAATAAGGACTCTATGGGAACACATAAAAAGGATAGCAAAGGGTACTAAAGGACCTTGGTTATTAGGGAGAGATTTCAATGCTCTATTCACTCCCCAAGATAGAATGTCTAAGGTTCCTGTGACTAGTTCTGACATAAAAGAGTTTGCTGAGCTATGCCATGATATTTGAATTTAGAACTGCCACAGAGAGGGGATTATTTTACTTGGACTAACAAACTACAGGGTGATGACATGGTGTGGAGTCGCATAGATAGGGTGTTTGGTAATGATGTTTGGATGATGAATTTTGGTCATTCAATTACTAAATATGGGGAACCTTATATCTCATATCACTATCCCATGTGTATTAATATAAGGCAACCTAGGATTCATACCAAGTGTACATTCAAAATTTTCAATGTATGAACAATTCATCCTGATTTTAAGGTGATTATAAACAAGGCAGCATGGAAGATGAAAAACATCTGGCTTAAACTTAAAGGGGTGAAAAGGCAATTTAGGCATCTAAATACAACTGAGTTCAAGGGAGTAACTGAAAAGATAGATCAAGCTAGGCAAGTTGTGTGTTACATTCAAAACTAGATGCAAACAAATTATATTGATTTGGTACAAGTCCAAGAGAAAGAACGGTTGCATAAGCTGGAAACATGGTCAATGCTGGAAGAAGGAATATTGCAACAAAAGGCTCGAGCAAATTGGATCAAATGGAGATTCCAACAATAAGTTCTTTTCTGTAGTTATAACGGAGAGGCAGCAAAAAATGCAGATTACTGAACTACAAGCATTATCAGGGAGTACTATAACAGAGCCAACAACTATCAAGGAGGAGATAATTTATTTTTACAAAGGTTTAATACGGTCCAGTGCCCATATACTACATGTTGTTGATATGATGGTAATGAGAAGGGGCCAACTCTAACACAGCAGCATCAACAAGAATTAAATGCTGAGATTACTAATCAAGAGATAGATGAGGGACTGAAAGGAATAGGAAGTGACAAAGCTCCTGGTATAGATGGCTACAATGCAGAATTCTTCTAGAAAGTATGGCAGTGATTAAAGAAGAGGAATATGCAGCAGTGAACGAATTCTTTCATACATGGGTGATATTTCCAGCAATTAATTGTACCACCATTACTCTACTGCCTAAACTTCCTAATCCGGTGACAATCAAGGACTTTAGACCTATTGCTTGTTGTACAATATTATACAGGCTTATCTCTAAAGTCATTGCTGGCAAATTACAGAAAATAATGACATACATCATCTTTGAAGCCCAAGCAGGTTTTATCCCTGGGAGAAATATAGTAGATAACATCATTCTAGCTCATGAGTTAGTCAGGGCAGATAGCATGAAACATATCTCCCCTCGATGCATGCTGAATATTGACATGATGAAAGCCTGTGACTCTGTGGAATGGGTATATTTGGAGCAACTACTGGAGTATCTATGCTTCCCCACAAAATTCATTAAATGGGTGAAAACTTGTGTGTCAAGAGTGAGTTACTCAATCATGATCAATGGTGAATTGACAAAGCCTTTTGAAGCTGCCAAAGGACTTAGACACGGTGACCCCATGTCACCATTTCTATTTGCAATTGTGGTGAAATACCTAAGCAGGCTACTTAAAGAGTTGAAGCAAGCTAAGGAATACAAATTTCATCCAAGGTGTGGCAAGCTCAATATAACTCACCTCAGCTTTGCAGATGATCTACTGATGTTTGCCATAGGTGATAGTAAATTAGCTCAAACTTTAGATACTTGCTTCAAACAGTTTTCAGCAGCATCTGGACTACTAGCCAATCTCACTAAGAGTGCAATCTATTTGGTGGAGTTGCACAGAATGTAAAGGTGGAAATTTTGCAGAACACGGGCTATTCACCTGGGGATTTGCCTTTTAAATACCTGGGAATTCCTTTGGATACAAAGAAGTTAACAGCTCTGCAATGGCAACCACTGATTGAGAAAATAGTTGCAAGGATTTCCTCTTGGACAGCTCGAAAGTTGTCTTATGCTGGTAGGGTACAACTAGTACAGACAGTGATATTTGGTATTCAATCTTATTGGTCCCAAGTGTTCATATTACCAGCTAAAGTGATGAAATTAATTGAGTCCTATTGTAGAAGCTATATATGGTCAGGCACTAATACAATTACAAAAAGAGCATTGATAGCATGGGAAAATATATGTTTGCTTAAATCAGCTGGAGGTTATAATCTACTGAATCTTCGAGTGTGGAACAAGGCAGCCATCACTAACATACACTGGGATTTGCAACAAAAGCAAGACAAAGTTTGGATAAAATGGATTCACACATATTACATCAAGGGGCAAAGCATTATGGAAATGAATATACCTCAACAGGCAAGTTGGATGGTGAGGAAGATCATGGAGGCAAGGACAGTAATACAACAAGTGCCAACAGTCAAACAAAGACAGGGTATTACTAAGCAAGTGTACTAGGACTACTAGGAAACTACAGCAAAGTGGCATGGAGATCCTTAATGTTTCACGATGATGCCAGACCTAAGGCAGTATTCACAATGTGGATTCAATGCTATTGTAAATTGCTAACAGCAGATAGGTTAACTAGATGGGGAATCCAAGTAAGTCCAAAATGTAGCTTATGTAGTAGTGCAGATGAATCACATCTGCATCTATTTGGTGAATGCAACTTTTCCAGAACAATACGGTGGAGACTACTGAGATGGTTACAAATGTATGATGCTCTATTAAACTCCTGGACATAGACGGTTGCATAGGTGATTACACAAGCTAAAGGGAGGTCGTGTAAAGCTAGAACAGTGAAAATGATCTATGTTGAGTACATTAATGGGATATGGAAAGAGAGGAACAGTAGAATCTTTGAAGAGAAAGAAAGAAATGCAGATCAAATAGCTAGAGAGGTGGCATGTGTTTGTAATATTAGAGCACAAGGGTTAGTGAGAGCAAAGATGCAACAGCTTAAATTTTGAAGACAAATTAGCAATTGTCCACCAAATATGTGTATAATGTCCATTATGTTCTGCTTATTGTATAGGTATAGTGATAGATGTTTGTAAAGAACTAAGCAAGTCGAGGATGACTTTGTTGATTTGTAATAATTTCTTTGGTGATTAATGAAAATATAATTACCAAAAAATGATATTGTAGAAAAAAAAAACTTATATATTATTATATCAATCTAAAAAATGAATTTGGTCGTTTGACATAATGAATTTTTTTTTTATAGAATTGAAAGTTTGATAGGGGTAAGCTGCTTACACCCTATCCTTCTCCGACTCCATTTTGTGAGAATACAGTGGGTATGTTATTATTTGTTTTAATTAGAAGCTTGGATCAATTGCACTGGGAAAAAAAATATTGACTCGCTATAAACAATGCTTTATCCTGCTCCATATATATAATTCGTTTTTCTTTTTGAAAAAAATGTTGAATTTACATGTATAAAAATTACATAAAAAGTTGTACGATTCATCCATACATTTAAATAAGAAAATAATTGTTTAATATGTCGAATATTGATATTCTTTGAGGAAAAAAAATAGAAAATTATTTTTTTAATTTCAATGAAGACAAAATATTAGGTTACTTTCAATTTATTGTAAGATGAAGTTATCCTCTACTTATACTTATAAGTACCGTGTAAAATTAATCGTGATCTATGTAAGCTGATGTGGATACCAGAATTAAAAAAAAAAAAAAAAAAAGGAAGAAAAATGTGACCTGTGGTTCCCAAATCCAACGAAAAGGCTTAGAAGAGAGGTCAATTTGTTGATCTTGGGAACTT
>MU773554.1:609-17418 GCA_026770625.1 Nicotiana glauca
CATCCATTGAAACCTTTCCCCGTGTTAACGGCGTCATCCGTAACTTTTCAATCAAATTAGAAGCACTGGTATTCAATTAATCGCGATGAAGAAGAAGATTTGTGTTAATATATTTCAATGTATTTTCGACGTATCACGTTGCATTTCATTGTATTCATTATCTTTTTTCTATTGTAATTCAATGTATCTCACTATATTCCATGTATTTCATTATATTCACTTTTTTTTTCATTGTATTTTAATGTATCCCGCAGTATTATATGTATTTCATTGTTTTCACTATCTCGCTATATGCCATGAATGTATTCATATATTTTTTTTAATTAATATAATTTATGTATTCAGTTGTATTATATAATTTCTCTGAAGATTGCTATGTTTTTGGGGTATTTTTCGGTTGAGAATCTTTTTTATAATTGAAAATACAAAATTTGGGTGTTATAATTGAGTTTGTATAGTTATATTAGGAGTATATTATGTTAATTGATTCACTTTCCGCTTAAAATAGTGTAATCCGTTGTTTCACGCCGTGAATACAGTCGAATACAATCGAATATAATAATTTGTCCAGATGTAATCCCATGTTTCACGTCATGAATACAGTCGAATATACTCGAATACAACAACTGATTAGCTGGACTTCCCTAATTCACGCTTATTTTTGCTACTGTATTCGTGAATACAGTAGCTTAAATACATCAAATACATCTTAATATCTTATAACAACAGAAAACGTATCTACAATCCGTAATATAGCAAATGGTATCTATAGATAGCTAATTACCACTAAAAGATAGTACTTTATGAAAATTTCTCAATAAAATATCTGATTCTCCATTTAAGTCATTTCATGATAATTTTTTATTCTCTCAAACAAAAGAAAACATTGTATTTGTATATTCAGTTAGAAACTAATCTACAGATAGAATTAAAATAACAATATTTAAAAGAGGTTCTCATTCTCTTGCAGGTTGTTTTGTTGATGGGATAAGGAATATACAGAGATTAGATATGGGATTATTTTATTTCGCGTTTGGTTGAATTTAAATTGAAGAATTAATTCATATAACCGTACTTCTAACCGCTTAAACTAAAAATCGCCCGTGGAGGTATAATATATATATAATTTATGTATTATATATGTATAGTTATATATAATTAATGCAAAAATTATATATATGACTAGAAAAGTAAATAATTAATATAGCTGGCTATTTGTGTAAAGAACTCTTGTCGAATTTGTGATTAGAAATCCCGGGATCAATTTATACCAATATTATTGACAAAATATCATGGTATAGCCTGTTTTCACACTGGTCAATAAAAATAGCCAGCGTTTACCAAGTCATTAAAAAATAGCCACTATTTTGCTGCAATAGGGACCGGTCCCGTATAATATACGGGAGACTAGAGCACCAGTGCTCCAAACTCCAGTATATTATACTGGACACTTATACTTGCTGGAACTCCCGTAAAATATATGGGAGTTCCAGCATAATTATGCTTTAACTCCCGTAAAATTTGCGGGAGTTCCAACATAGTTATCCTGGAACTCCCGTAAAATATGCGGGAGTTCAAGCATACTTATGCTGGAACTCCAGTAAAATTTGCGGGCGTATTTTTCGGATTTTAAACAGTGTTTTCGCTCAGATTTATCTTTACATAAAAAGTGGCTAAATTTCGATGACTTTTGAAATTTGGCTATTTTTCAACGACCAGTGATAAATCTGACTATTTTTAAATTTCTCCCAATATTATTCTATCCTACATTTAGGGTGGAATAATAATCTCGGGATAAAATACTACAACGACGAAGATGCCCTTTGCTAGGGCCCTTCCCTCAAAGTCCTTATAATAATTTTGGATTAAAAATAAAAGTAAAAATTTATCCTAACTTATTTAGTATACACAAAAGGTAGCTTAGATTGAGAGGGATAATGAATATTCTTTTATAAAATATGATGAAATATTAAATAAAAGCAAAATCAACCGTTTGGAAAGTTGGATCTTTTTTAAGTTTGTGTACTTAATTTATTTGGTATTTTCTGTTTTTCCTTTTTCTTTGAGAAGGGCAGTCGAGACTCAGCAGCATTTCTAAATTCTAAGACAATGTATCTTTTTCAACTGAAAAGATGGTCTTTTTTGGCTTCATTTTTTCCTTAGACTCAGCAGCATTTAGATCGTACATCATAAAAAATGTACGATCTAAAACTGAAAGATAAAGACAATGATAAATAAGTCAGGTGATTTTAAATTACTGCTTTTTCACTTACTACTCAAATAATTTAATAAGAAAAAACAATGTACAGTAGTGACTTTCTTTTAGCATTTTCCCTCTGCACTATCCATGCCAAAATTCAACATTCAATGGCCGAGAGCCTGAAAATCAACCACCTCTATCAAATTTTATTCTTTCACATTTGCATATGTTCATTCTTAGCTCCTACTTTTTTTAAAAATTAAAAAAAAAAAAAAAAACTTTTCACGCGTATATGGTCGCAATTAGATGGGAGCTTTACATGGTTTTATATTTGTGAATATTTGAGACAATAATGTGACATTTGGAAAAAATATTGAATCTTTTCAGTTGAAAAAGTTTTTAAATTTTTTTCTGAAAGGGCTTTGTTTCTCTAGGAAATGACTGGTATCTGGTGCAAAAAGGATTCTGTGGGACCAGACGATCGATCCAGTTTCAGCCTCAACTGTTTAGTTCTAGAAAATGTTATTTCCATCACATTTCTTCTTCCCCATATATTGGGCATGAGAATAGATGTATCAAAATTTCAAGTTTATGGGTTTGGAATTCTAATCTTTTAAAGTTAGTGGGTTCTAAATTAATAATTTATGTATATTTAATGAATTTTTGAAGCAAATATAGGGTTCGAACCAAAGCTACTGAATTCGACTGAACCTGCTTGAAACACTCTAGCTCCACCCGTGCATGGGGACGGGGTATGGTGTGCCTTGTCTCTTTGTGGATGCTGTTCTTTGATCTCTTCACTCTACTGCTTTTTGAATTGGGTAAATTAAAGTAACAGTTCACTCTACTGCTTTTTGAATTGAGGTAAATTAAAGTAACAGGCAGAGGCGGATCCAGGATTCCAAGGAGATGGGTGCACAAGTGAATTTAGAATTTATATTTGACGGATTTAACCTTTAAGTTTTTACCATGAATTGATTACCATTTTAGAAATTATAGATTAAAATTAATTTTTTTCCTTATAATTTTAGTGATTTGTAACTTATATATCTATATTCCGTATAAAAAATATTGGGATCATTGTACCATGCTACGTCATCCACTGCTAGTACTTTTAATTATATAAATTTTTCTGATGACAAAAATGAAATAAAGGATTTCAATGTGTTAAATTTGAAAATTTTGAATGAATAAATCAAACAAAAAAAGAAGGAAAAAGAAGAAAAAAAAAACTTAATTAAAACACAAGAAGGGACACTAGACATGCATACAAACTGAGAATTCAACATCTAATACAAAAAGGTGCACTGAATATTTATTACATTATAGAACTTTTTGAGCGTGGGTGCACACATATATATTTAAGTATATTTTAAAAAACATAAAATAAATATATATGGTATAGAGAAAGGAGCATATGTGCCCCATGCTCCAATACATACATACGCCTCTGGTAACAGGCACTCAGAGAGTTGGATTATTGATTGGAAAATCAGTTTTTCGCCCGAGGAGTATTTTGGGCGCGTTGGGAAGATTGCATACTACTAGGTTTGAAAGGATGTCGGCACCTTTTTATCATTATTGGACAAATTTCTCCTTTTGTTTTTCTCATCAATAAGAAAATTATTTTCTTGTGCTTATATTTTAGGGAGAGGGTGGGCGTGGCTCCGGTGAACGACAAGAGGTGGGAAGCGCGTTTTAGGTGGTTCGGCCACGTGCAGGGAGAAATCTAGATGCCCCAGTTAGGAGGTGTTCGTTTTGACAGGTACAAGAAGAGGTAGAGGATGGCCCAAAAAGTACTGGGGCGATATGGAGCGGCTCCAGATTTTCGAGGACATGGCTCTTGATAGGAAGTGTAGAGGTCAAGCAGTAGGTTGTTGGTTAAAGGATAGTCTGAGCAATTTTCCTCTTTGTACCGATTAGTATGATAGTGGTTTGTCTACCACTGCTAGCGATTTATATTGTGTTTCACACCTTTGCATAATACTTGTGTTACTATTTTTCCATTTATTTGTTGTCTCTCAGTTGCTGATTATTTTTTGAGTTTTGTTGTCACAGAACTATTGTATCCGAGCGGAAGCTCTCCAGAAAGCAGGAAGCAATCTCTCAGTTGCTGATTATTTTTTGAGTTTTGTTGTCACAGAACTATTGTATACGAGCGGAAGCTCTCCAGAAAGCAGGAAGCAATCTCTGTACCCCTCTAGGACAGGGGTAAGGTCTGCGTACACTCTAACCTCCCCAGACCCCACTAGTAAAATTTTACTGGGTTGTTGATATGCTTTTTCCAAATAAAAGAATCCCTCTTTATAGGCTTAAGATCTGTTGACGCAAAGTTCCCTCTCATCCTGACTCAAGTAAATGAAAATTGAGACACAAAAGCCTTGCATTAAATCTTTTCATTGGTACATTTTTATTCCTTTCCCTTCTGAAGGAGAACAGAGTCCAACTTGTAACTAAGCAACAAAGAAACTCAAAAGGCATAACAGTGCTCTACCAGTAACAAAATACCAAAAAAAGTGATACTAACATTTCTGGCTCACATCCTAAAGCACAAAGAAACACCTCAATTACATTAAATGAGAAAAATTAACAGTACCCATCCCTCCCTCCCTCCCTCCCTCTCTCGCCTGATATTCAGATATTCAGACATTCATCAGAAGCTATAAGAGAATCAAAATACAAACTCTTCCTCCCCTACCCCATTTGGTAGTTCTCTATCCTTCATAGATCTCAAAGTTTCTGCTGTTGAATCACTTATACCTAACAGATACTGTAACCTGGACAACTTATCTGGTGCGGGATCACTCTTCGCATATACGATGAAAAGATCAGCCAGTTCTTCTGGCACCTCCCAAGATAATGGGGTCGAAGGAACGGCCTTGTCACAAGCTAACAAATCATTGAGAGACGAAACCTACAAAAACACAGAGAAGCATTAAAACCGCAAAATTATGACATTATTCACGCAAAACCAATAGCATCTTCAGATCAGACTCATACCAATGCTTTATGGTTTTTCTGCCTCAGAAGGGATACAGCCTGAATAAGCGAGTTTAATAATCTGCTACGAGCTAGTTCATGAACAACTTTTTTGGCCTTCTCAGAGTTAATATTAAGATCTTTTGGGATATTCTCATATACCTCTACTTCGTCAAACTCTCCGGTACCAGATGAGAAGATATCATCCGCCGTCTTTTTGAAAAGATTCTGCCGTAAACTCTCAGATATCATGGTGTTTATATCTACCGAAGATTCTTTCAATTCTCTAATCTCCTTAATGCTCAGCCTTCCCTGACCAACAGCAGTTTCAAGGGCTGCCGCCAGTTTTGTTGTGGTGATGCTCTTTATTATATTCTGGGCATACTGAGGTGCCAAGCCAACATTCTTCTGCAATTCAGTAAGTTGTTCCATTCTGACCTTGGTTAGCTGTCCATCAGCTAAGATCACCTCAGCTTGTTGCCTAAAAGCCTGCTCAGCTAGACTTCGGTGCACTTCAACAATTTCCTTATCAGTCAACCCAAGGATGCTACCAAGTTGACTTAACAAAACATATTCTGAGTCATCCTTCTTTGTGGTGATTTGTGCCCCAAAAGGAATTCTAGTAACTTCCCCAGTTAGACAAAAGAGCAAGTATGTCTTGTAAAGATCAGTTCTGTCTCTTTCCGGAAGATCATCCTTGAGAGAAATCTCAGTCTGGATTTCCTTTCTCAAATTGTCCTTGCTGGGTTTTACTTTCCTTAGTGATTGCAAGGACTCCCACTCCCCATCCTCCTCGTCGGTTCGTTGAACCTGCTCCTTTTGAGGCTCTTCTGGTGGTGTATCAAATGATTCACCCTTGATGTCCGCAACTAGTTGAGTCACAACCAAACTATTAAAGGCTATCATCTTTTTCAGTTCTTTGGCTTGTTCAGTGCGGCTTCCAGATCCTCGGGCCTTTTGAATGTAACTGATGAAAATCTTTCGGACCTGTATTTGTGAAGCCACTGAATGTAATTAGAAAGATATCAAGGTATATTTCTGATTGTGGAATCAAATTAAACTTTTACAAGCTGTAAACAAGAATTAGCATCCTGATACTTACTGCCTTACTAGCAATAGACATGGCAACCTCCCTGGTTAACCGTAAACCATATGCTGCCTTTCTCACAGATTTCTTGATTTCAGCATCATAACCATCTACACCAGCAGCAATTGCTTCCTTAACCACCTGCCAACAATATTTATATTGGGTGTCAGGAGGGAATCAGATTATCTCATTTTCACACCTTTTGCACCATAAGAAGTTGAAAGAGATCAACCCACTTAAATATTGAAAACTAAAAACTCACAATCTAAGAAACAAAATCTCTAACAAACGTGGCTTGTTACAATGTGATAACTGTACGTAACAAGACAATGCCAAATCAACTAATCTGAGAAACCAGTATGGAATAACTTGCTAAAATTGACATAGGGAAACAAGCTGGCAGAGGACATGGAATGGGACAGTGCTCCAATCAGGAGCTTCCTGTTATCTACATACTGAGAGGTGCACACTGATGCAGGTATATGTATGCACATATATATGATTACTGAGGATGAAAAATTGAGGGGAATGAGAAATAATTTAGTACTGCCTGCTTCAGCAGAATGAGTATTATGGTGCATAAGATGCCACATACTACTACAGTTGACAATGGGCTTCTGCTTTCCGCAGATCGTACGTGGTAATAGAATAGTTGTTGTGAACAGACAAGCAAACCCTACTAGCAGGTTTCGACTCAGTACACGTAAACTTTAATCACTAACTACACTCAGCACCGCCAAAGTTTACAAAAACATGAGTTACTAGATGAAAAAATTAAACCTTCAACCAAGTCACAGATAAATGAAAGTTAAATCGTTCTTGTTCTTTTGCTTTTATTGGGGAAAGTTTGCATTTCACTCCATTCAATCATCCTAAGTTTTCTACCTGTAGCATAAGATGCGAATTTTCGAAGGACCAAGAACAAAAAGGAAAAGAGACGCTTTCTACAAAAAGCTAACTATATATACATTTTTTTTTTTGATGACCGAGAAATCCGTCGGGGGCCAATCCTTTGGACCAATCGCAGCCTTCGAAACTCGGTGGATAATGGGCCCTCCCCTCTACCCTTCTCCACTTAAATACCAGGCTTTGCTTTGCATGGTGTGGGGGCTTGAACCTGTGACCTAAGACACAAATCCACCACCCTTTGCTACTTGAGCTAGGCCCTGGGGGCTAGCTATAGACAGTTAAACTGACAACATTTGCTCCATTGTTTACTTCCTTCTGGTTCTCTACTTAGAAACCCATTGATAGCACAGCTACTTCCCCTCACAAGAAGATTTGTTGCCACAAGAACTAACGCCCCGTAGAAAATTACTCCTGCAGCTCAGTGCCAAAAAATTTTCCAAAATAACCATCTTGAAATATGTATTCTTTTTTTTTTTTTTACTAAGTAACCCATCTGGAAAAAACGATTCTCTCACAAGAAAGAGTGAATGCTGAAGACAAAATGTAGAGGCAAAATTTATCCATTTGACAACCAACTCCAAATCATTCTAAAGAATCGAAGAAAAGGAAGATGAAAAGTAATGGGTACCTCTACTTAGTTTTCTTTAGAGCATGTTAATTGTGGAATGGGTCTTGACGTTCTTGGTTTTTAGAATTAAACCGGCTTGATTTTCGTTTATGACCCCAACTCTTCGATTCATTTTATCTGTTTGTGTTAGGCATAGAAAGACAACAATTCCATAGCAACTTTTGTTTATCAACAACCATCTGGTTTTGTTGCTAGAGGGAGTCTATGGCTTTGTATGTCGAATGATCAGTTTGTGAATATTTTCACCAAGTCTCTCATTGGTCCTCTTATTAGTTACATATGTAACAAGCTCGGTACATATAATTTGTATACACCGGCTTGAGGGGGAGTGTTAGATAGTTATGTGTAAATAGTCATAGTCCCGTATGTAGGAGTAGGATATGTCCTAGTCTCATATGTAGTAAGAGTAGAATATGTCCTAGTCCTATATGTAGTAGGAATAGAATATGTATTATATATAAGGCTCACCGTATCATTGTTAATAAAATAGATTTTTCTCTTGTGCATTCCCACACATACAATGTACACTAATCTTTGTTCGTATTTGACTTTCTCTTGTGCATCACAACCACCACCTAGAAAAATCCCACTTGGACTAAATATCACAATGTTCTAAAAAAAGTTAAAATAATAATGAGCTAAATGAAAAGTAACTCCACATAAAAGGTCTAATATTTCCAAATATGAAGCAGATCTATACAAGAAACGCATTTGACAGAAGGCACTTTCAAATTTGAAAGTATGCATGCACAAAATTATGGGCAGAAGGTAAGCAAGGTAGAAGCAGTCAAGCAATAGCCTTTGGTCCTTGTTAAGTGACCCATATTGGTTGAGAAATGGAGTATTTATTTCCTTGTATGGTCTTGGGTCATTCTCACCTTATCAGCTAGCTTTTGGGTTTGAGTTAGGAGCAAGGTCCATTAGCTTCACATTCCTAACTGCTTTTTCCCAACATTTATGACTCAACTTATTCAATTCTCATACACCATGAAGGGCATGGGATAAGGGGTATCAGGTGAATAAACTGTAACTTCCCAGATAACAGTAGAGTTTTCAAGTTATCTCCTCAATTAAAAGCAAGCACAAAATAGGTCTCTGTAATGACATTATAAGCAGTATGGGAAGTTCTGTATTTTACCACCATCTAGAGCAAAGGTATCTATGGAAACTGAAGGTAGGTTGGCTGTGATTTCCTAAAGGCAATTGCTCAAAATATCAAACTACACTCAGCTAATTTAACATAAGAGAAACGACAGGGTACACAAATTCTTAAATAATCCACAGCAAAATTTGCCTCATGCCATTACAGCCCAATCAGCTGCATAGCATAAAAATCAACTAATTGACGCCGCATAAATAGAGAAGAGACTGGTGGTTACCTTTTCAAATAAACTGCCACAGATATCTGCATGAGCCGCCTCAACTGTTTGCTTGGGAACGCAAAGCATGACCTGCAGGCGTTCCAATGCCTTCATGTCCTCATCACTAAGTTCTCCATCAGCAACAAGCTGCTGAAGCTTTTGCCTATAGATTTCTGAAAATGAAAAGTAAAGACAAGCTTTTCTAGTGACAGAATACAACAGTTCAGATTATCTTTTCACAATGTTTAAAGGTTTCAGATGAATGCGTCAGGCACATAGTAAAGTTCATGTTGCATATTTCAGGTAACAAGCTTAGTTCATAAGACGACACATAGGCATTAACTAGATGGCTCAAAGCATTGTCAGCGTAAAAATACCTTGACTAAACTGGAGCACAGAATCCAAGATACTATAGATAGGTGGTCAATGTTGTTCACAAGCCAACAGGACAAACATTAAAAATTCCCTAATCCCTCCCTAGGTCTACTTGTTTGGTTGAAGCGCCCTTAAGCATTCTCTAATCTTATAGCCTCATTCTCAACATTTTGCATCCTCACTTGCAACACTCCAAAATGGAAAATACAACTAACAGATTTAGGATGTTCAATTATAAAATGAAATACTCGTGACACTATAAACACCTCTCCTATTCTGGTTAACGGACATGATATGCCCTATGCAGAAATGGAGACAACTCAGGTTTCAAGGACTGCTTCAGGAGGAGGTTTTAGTACCGAATCAGAAAAAGAAAGTCGACACTCTTGTACTGAATGGACAGCTCAGTTATATCTTTGCCTCACAGATGAATCAACTGAAACTCAAACCAATAGCCTCAACAAGTTCTTGTTAGCACTCCTCGATGTGATTAAAAACTTGACTACTAACAAGAGGCTTCCCTCTCCAGAAAGATTGAAAATGTCACTCGATGTCGATTAGAAGATAAGTTACAGTAAAGTCATGAGTTACCTTCATGAATCTGAAGAGCCTTTTGCGGATCAAAACTTAATTCTTCACACAGCATTTGAAGATAGGCTGCTTTGCTCTCAGCAGCTTCTAAATCACCACTGGTAACAGCTTGAGCAAGTCGTTTACGGTATACTTTTGAGGTGACATCCAATGTGATTGTCTCTGCTTCTCGTCTCCCAAAACCAAATATATTTCTCAATTGGTTCAAAGCAGCAAGCTACAAGAAGAAATAACATTGAACGGTTAAAAGGCATACAACTAAATGACAAACAGAAGAAAGTCAAATGGCCTAGAGACGATGCATGGGAACCCCTAATCGTTAGGGTGCAGAACCAACTGAACACATTTATTAAACAATGATCCAATATACTCCAATCTTACAAGCACATCGGTCTAGAAACTGATTGGTCCCACAACCATCTCATCAATGAGAAATGTGTTTCCTGAAACAAGCTAAGAGTAATCCTTATGTGATAATGACGAGGAACTTAGACTGATTAGCATGCAGCTATCAAAAGAGCCAAAGAGGATCACAGACTGATTTGCGTGCAACTTAAAAGAGCCGAAGAACATTGACTGATTTGCATGCAATTACTCTTGACTGATTTGCACGCAATGATTAAACAAACTCTATTATTACTCATTAGATATTGTAGTGATATCAGCCTACACCCACAAAGCAAGATTCAACAACGTTGAATTACTCCAAATTTATTATCTACCCTATTTTTTAACCTTATCTACGTTTTTATAACTTTATGTTTTCATAGAAAGGTACTCCAAATATATCATCAATATATTTGCGGCAGAAACATATTTACCAAGAATGAAATTCAAAACCAATACATGTACTTTTTCATAGTTCTAATTTTTTTAAAGATGAATGTTCTCAAGGAAAAAAAAAAGATAAAAAAGGGTAAGAAAAGGATCAATGTAGATATAAACAAAAGAAAGGACTCAGCATACTACAGCCTTTTTTCAAATAACCATGGTGGTTGCGCTAGTTTGCACACACCTCGACTAATTCCAGGAGATACTAGCTACTTTGCACCAGCAACAAGTACCAGGTAACTCTGCCCACCAAGCCTTGGCAGACAGATAAGAAGAAATCACCTAGTTTTTTTTTGCCTCTGCTGGGATTTGAACCTAAGACCTCATGATTTTTAACCCACTTCATTGACCACTTGGCTACACCCTTGGGTGCACCCAACATTTACAGCTTTTTGTGCTATAATTTTTCTCATTAGACATGTTTTTAGGGACATAGCGGACATGTGATGCTGACAACCAAGAGCTCCCTTCTATAATATGCTCTGCCAAAATATGTAAATACACGTGTATATCACTCTCATCTCGAGAAATATGAGATCCTCTAGAGAAAAGCAATTGAAGCCAACAAACCTATTTGTGCAAGTGTGCAACTTAGCATAATTAGGACAAGAGCAGCTATCAAACTAGTCTTTCTTGCTTTCATCCTCATCAGACAACTCGGACCACATTTAGATTAGTTCATGTCTCACCTTTGCACAAAGGTCATGCTAATCCTCTTGATTGAACAACTTACAAATCTTGGTCCCACCACCACCAGTTTTCTGCTAATATTTCTACATCATCCATTTTTTGGTTCTAGTTCCATTGACTTATCATAAGTTTAGTAGAACTAAGAGGCAGGAGGACAAGCAAGAGATACGGGATAAGGGAGTAAAAATGGAGGGATATTCTGTCTTCCGTGTCAGCATTTTCAACCACAGGGAAGCTAGAAAAGAGAAAAGAATATGTGTCTGCTCCAGTCCAGTAATACCAAACACAAGGGGGTGCATAAGCTATCTTCCATAGGAAAGCAAATCAACAAGTATTAATTTTTAAACCTGTACCAGAAGTTTAATATAGTGAAGCTGGATAAAAAGAAGAGTGTTTCCCTTTAACTTCTTGTCCTTTCATACCGAACAACAGAAGCAGGTGGATAAACCATCTTTCATAGGAAAAGTATATCAATGAATAACCCTCCCCTTTAATCTTTTCAAGTCCCTCCCAAGAAGCAAATATATGTTAAACATAACTTAATCCGACATATGCAAGGAGAAAAGAAGAGAGAATCTCAAACTTTCCTGCCAAAATAGCAGGAAAGTAGAAAAGGAAAATTCCAAAAACCCTATAAAGAAATAAGGAGAGAAAAATTTAATCATCATACCTTGTCTTCTTCCATCCGACCACTTGACAAAGAATCTGTAATATATGCTCTGTAGAGAAGTTTTAGGTCATCCATATTTCTATCACCATCATACTTCCCTCCTGAAGGCACAGGAAGGAAAAGAATAAGGAAAAAGGAAAGTTAACACCAGGTAACAAACTGACACACAAAAAACAAACAGAAAAAACTCCGTGAAAGGATTTCACTTAGACTTGAGAGAGACCAGTGACTTTTAAAACAAGTTATATAGAGTGAGCCAAAGATCACTAACAAACATACCTACTAAGGAAACTGGCCCAATGCCCGGAGCAAAGCCACTAGCATCAGGATGGTTCTTCAGTGAAATTAGCAAATTATTAAATGACAATATCTTATCAAGCTCCTCGATCACACGTGTGGCTTCCCTGCTGAACAACCCAATCAATTTATTAAACAAATGATACAAGCAAAGAATATGGAAGATTATGTCGTGCTAGAAAATTGCACGAGTTATCCCATTTCTATTACACAGAATTGCCTAGTAAAAGATTTATCCCGTGAAATTCAAGTCACGGATATGCCTCAAAGTTCCCTCTTTAAGAGGTTAAACACACTTAAGACCTTACGTTGCTCTTGTTCTTGATTTCAAACTGCCAAGAGCAAGTGATATGCATTCCTCAACAAGCTTTCTTGCATGCTCTTTAAACATCTCTTCTGCAAGCTGCAAACACATAAATAGTCATGAGCATATTAATGATGACCGAATACATGGATATAGTAAAATCAATCATGAATTGAATGCAACAAATTCAAAACAGTCTAATCTTTTTTTCAAGGAGCAAAGTATGTTTTACAATGATGTATTTAAGTAGAAATGTGAATATTTTTTTAGGCACTACCTCATCCGACAGCCGATATGCAAGCTGTGCTTCTCTCAAACTGACCAGCTGGTTCACATCAATATCTGGAGAAACAAGTAAAGTAGTTAAATAAACCATGCAAAGCTTCTGAAGTAAAGTGGAGTAATTAAATCATGAAAAAACAACTGAAAGAACTTCATCCCAACACCACCATAACTTAGAATTGCAAGGTCCGTTAGCTACTAGGAGTTGAATTTGTGTAATTAATGAAAAAATTAGTATTTGCAAAATAAGGCTGGTTAAATCCATACAAAGACCGATACTGCCCTAGAGAATAAAGATACATCCAGATTCAAGAACTATTGCCAGAACGCCCTCAAAACCCATAAACCAATATGATATATCACTAGACATAGAGAAATTTGAAGTGAGAGAAAGACTTCCAGAGAAAAGAATCTCTACTCGGTGCACGAGTGGAACCTACCAAACCATGCAGCACAAGGAGCCTCATGTAACAATTCATCTTGTTCAGGATTAAGCGCCATATACCACAAAAGAGACATTCTTAAGCGCATAAGCTGATTTGCTAAAATTACCACAATAGAGAGAGAATTTTAAGAATAGAAAAAGAAAATCCCAAGCAAAAAAGCAAGTAGTTTGAAAGTTTTTGGAAAAGCATTCCTTTCATTCAGCGATAAAAAAGAAAGCATGTGAAGAGATTTGCTCTGAACGGCTCATACATTAGAGAAAAGCAAAAAGTGCATTCTAAAGCATCAGTAGACCATATTTACCTCGGCCAACAGACTTAAGCTTGGAGGCATATAATCGTTGTGCATTGTCCCTGACAGCAACCTCAACCTAATGAACAAAAATGTAAAAAAAGGTAAAATGAAGAGAGTCAGACAACTTTTCCTTTTTTTTTTTTTAAGAAATGGTAAGGTAGTAAGCAGCCAGATAACTTAGAGCCCGTTTGGACATAAGAACTTTTTCACTTTTTTTTCGAAAAATTTACACTTTTCTTGGAATTAAATGTTTGGCCATAAAATTTCCAATTTTCACTTGAAGATAGAATTTTGGAATTTTTTGAAAATTAGAAAAACTCCAAAAAACTATTTTTCAAATTTTTCACTATGATGACTCATAGAAATTCAAAAACAACCAAAATTTATATCATGTCCAAACACAACTCTAATTTTCAAATACCATTTTCGTTTGAAAAAAAAATTCACTTTTTTTTTAAATTTTACAATTCTTATGTCCAAATGCCCACTTAGGAATCTAATACATAAATGAAGGGGATACAGAAAAAGAGGAATGACAGCAACGTCAATCAGAAGACAGAAATGTTAAAAGCCACAAGCAGGGCATGGCACTGCACAATCCAACAATTCCAGAAAGAAGGGGGAGAGAGAAGGGGCCGACGGAGATGCATCAATTATCCACTACCTGGGAATCAGTAACCTTGAAAACACGTTTCCAAGGTAAAAGGAATGCAGATGCTTCTCCAAATACGAGAGTTGAGACGTATATCAACTTCTGAAACGCCTGCACTGGAGAAGTCAGAAATGGTCAAGTTCCATTTATTGTTCTTTGATAACTAAAGGCAGTACAGTAGCCATAAAGTGGAAATTAAAGCTAAAGAGATGACCCACCCGACGCTGTTCTATATCTCCATCACGATCTCCAGTTTCAAGTCGTTGCCTGAATATTCGCCTGCCAATCTGAGAAATCAACATGTATAAGTTTCTTAACACTTGACGAATTATTTATTAAAGCAAACGTAGCTCATCAACATAACATTCTAACTTTGCAAGCCCACAACAGCTAGAAGTATTGTAATGCTGAGGTACAGAATCAAATAAATACTTCAAGTTACCTCCATATGCATATCTGCTGCATCTGGATCATCAATTCCCAATGCATTTTTAAATTTGATTATTGTATCAACTTCATCGCCTCTAAGTTCTTCAGTCCCAGTAGGAAAGACAGCAGATACATATCTGAACACAAATCACATTTGATGCATAAGAAAGCGTAGATAAGCTAAAAATGTTTAAACTAATAAGTTCTATGGGCCATGTCACTGGTAAATATAAAGGACATTTAAAATTCAAAATAATCATTTGAAATGAATAAGCAAAAACCTCTGCTTGATTCCTTTTACGTGTCTGAAACAAGTATCACTCCATGTTAGTTATAGCATTCAAATGTAATTGGGTCAATATGCCAAGACAAGGATAGCAATTTTGATACTTTCTGGGTCATAAGGAACTGAAATAGTATAGCAAAGCATGTGCAAGAAGTTGTAACTGCAGAAGGTGACAAATATTTTCTTTTTCTTTTAATCTGCAAAAGTTGACACAGCCTTAAAACATTTCAGGGATCTTAATCAAGGAAATAACATCTCAGAAAGGAAGCAAGATCAATATGTTTGGACGTAGCAAGCAACCAATTAACTACAAAACCCATACTTTGCCCTACAAAGTGCTTAATAGGGTCCAACTCTGCTACTTTTACTCCAAGCAAGCAACTCATATAAAGAAAATTTGTCATACGACAATTGGGGAAAAAAAGAAACAAAGAGCACAAAAGAAACCGAAAACGGAAAAGAAGAGAGATGTGATAATACATTGAAGAGGTTTTGTCTCAGTTTTATGTAAAAAGAAATACATGCAACTTTCACTTACTCAATTTATTTTTTTAGAGATACATACAGCTTTCATGTCAGTCAGGGTGTTCGTAACAAGTTAGTACTTCAGTGCAGACAATTTATCACTCACCGGCAATATATATCACGTAGCTCCGCATTGAATGCCTCATTCTGTTTGCTGACACCATACCTAAACAATAAAAAGAAGTAAAGGGGTAAAGAAATGAGGTGACAAACATCGATAAACAAAACTAGAAAAGTTAGAGAACTCTGATAAAATTTAGTGTGTGAAAGCTCATAAAGTAACCAGCATGGAATTTGATAAATAAGTTCTAGAAGAAAAAGGCTAAAATATATATGTGGTAGTAGCATGTTTGCGAAACAAAATAGTCTGTAATCCAGCTACAGCACCGGTCAATTGTCTGAAATAACTAATTGTTACTAAAAGGTCATTAAGCCAGAAATAAAATGATAATTAGGCTACTTACAGCTTGTTTGGATGGTTGTTACCTATCGTATCGTATTGTTACTTTAAATACAGTGTTTGTTTTGATTGTTACTTAAATTTTATTGTATCGTATTGTTAAATCCGTCGTTACGTAACGATGAAATGTTACACTTTATGTAACGACCGATTTGGTGTGGTCACGTCATTTCCTTGTGTTTTTTTCTCAATCTCACCCTTCATTATTGTTAAATAATTTTATTTTATCATTTACCCTACCTTTTTATATAAGGTATCATAATTTTTCTTTATAACATTGCAAGTTTATTCATCATATCACAGGTTCGTGATACCATGAAACGATGCCAAAACGACACAATACATCCAAACATTGTATTCATCAAACGATACGGTACAATACAATACAATACGATACAATACATTATGAAACGATACGTAACAACCATCCAAACAAGCTGTTAGCTGATCACAAACATAATCAATCAAATCAAAGCAAATGGTCCAAGTATCCGCATAAGAGTCCCCCCCCCCCC
>MU773554.1:17424-33301 GCA_026770625.1 Nicotiana glauca
ATAAGACTCCCCCCCCCCGGGATTACACTATCCAAGCAACCCACTACGGGGAAAAATTAAGCAAACCAGGTGTTTGCACCAACATGTTAAAATTTTCTTAAAGTGAGGCATTAGTCACAAATCCAAGAAATAGCACATATTAATTAATTTGGTTGGTGCAAGTATTAGTTGCGGGTAAATATACTGGCAAATAGATAAAGAAATCAAGCAAATGGGTATAGTGGACAAACTTATTAGCAATTGCATCAATATCTTCCTTGTTCAAGGCAGCAGGGTCCTCAAAATCAGCGACATAGTTATGCAAATTAATAGCCGCGACTTCAGGAACACAGGAATTCAATGCATAAGCGGCGCCGGCACCAGCAGCACCAAGAGCAATAGCACCACCCACCCCAGCATTGCGGGACCCACCAAAACGAACACCAAGCCCGTACCCAGCAGCCACAGCGCCAGCAAATACTAAAGCCGAGCTGGCTATTCTTATGGGCGGTGACATGGCATCCACGAGGGATTGAATAGTCGAAAGCTCTTTCTTACCTCCAAAGACATCTGGCTTGACCGAAATAGACGACGAAGGGGGTTTGTCAGAAGCAGATGAACGAACAGCAGATAAACCGTAATTGTAGCGAAAATGACGGCGTTTCTGGGAGATTTTACGGGTAAAACGGAGAGGAGTAGGGTTGAGAAAAGGAGATAAGAAGGTAGCTGTGGTGGGGTTTACAGAAGGTTGGTTGGTAGTGAGGAGAAGTGAGGGGTTCATATTCCTATCTCGTCTTCTCTCTCTGGTGGAGAATTTTTGAGAGAGAGAAGATGATGTTGTTGTAGGGTTTAACGGAGTCGAGAGAGAACAGTGAGCTGGTTTGGAAGAAAAAGGATAGGGGCAGTGGGCGGAGAAGAAGATAGGTACAACTTCCTAAATTGCTGTTTCGATCCCTTGGGTTTACTTTTTAGTCCTCTCCAATACCCGCTTTGAAACTAAAGAAACTCTAAAGTCCAAATTCCTTAAACCACCCTTAAATTTGGCTCAGATTATTAGTATGCTTCCGGAATTATGCCCGATCTTAATTACCCCTCAAGTTAGCATTTTGAGGGCCATTAACCCCTAGATGCAGATATGGCAAAAGTGTAGGTACACTCACTTGCCACGTAAAATTTTCCTCTCTATGTGGCATTTTTTAGAAAAATAAAATATTTTTTTACCCTTTTAAGAATATTACTTTTTTAGATCATTTTTTTCAAAAAAAAAATTATAATAAAACCTGAATATAACTAAATTATTTAGGCTAAATATTTTTTTTGGCCGTAAATAAAATTTTAGTTAATCTTTTTTCGAATTTGACCTGAAAATAAAGATTTATACAATTGAAATAAATAGTCAAGACATCTAAAAAGGTTATAAAAAATACACATTTCAAAATAAATAGTCATTGCATCAAAAGTCGAAATAAAAAAAGTGTACAATTGCACTTGTACACTCTTTTTATTTCTTCTTTTAATGCAAAGACTATTTATTTCAACTGTGTATTTTTACTTTTATAGGTAAAATCTGTAAAAAAAAAAAAAAAAAAAAAAATTAGAGCACCGTAATTTAGAGGAATATAAAATTTATAGCCAAAATAATTAATTTCAAACTATGTATTTTTTATAACTTTTTAGATGCCTTAATTATTTTTTTCAATTGTATAAATTTTTATTTTCAGGTCAAATTCGAAAAAAGATTAACTGAAGTTTTATTATTTTTAGTCAAATAAAAATATTTAGCTTAAATAATATCGAAAAAATTTATCTAAAAAGTAATATTCTTAAAAAGGTAAAAAATATTTTATTTTTCAAAAAAATATCACATAGACATAAAAATTCACGTGGCAGGTGAGTGCACCCACATTTTTTGCCACATCAGCGTCTAAGAGGTAATGTCTCTCAAAAGGATAAGTTGAGGGGTAATTAAGACTGGGCATAATTTGAGGAGGATGCTAATAGTTTGAGTTAAGTTTAGGGGTGGTTTAAGGTATTTTGGTAACTCTAAACTATTTAAAATAAGTCACTATTATTCTTTATTAAATTTTAATAGCAATTGTACCCCTGCCGTCTAATTTTCAAGCAACATATATACCATTATTATTACTAATGGCCCTCCGGAAAGATGCCACGCCTATTTAAATATACAATAAGTGTGTTACACGTGCCTAAATTTTATTTTTTTAAAGATGTATGCTAAAGTTAGATACTAGTAAGTACGAATATAGTTAGATAATATAGTTCCTTTAAAAGTTATTATCAAAATTAAAACTTTATAACGGACAGTAAAACTTTTTTATACTCACAATAGATGTGCTTTTTTAATTGTAAATAGGTTTGATAATTTATATTCAACTTGAGAAATTCAAATATGCAGCTGATTTCAAGTTTATATTTCAGTTTTATAGAATGTAAATATAAGTTAACTCAGTTATCAAAAAAAAACATCGACCAGCATTATATTACTTTAAGATTTTTATACTTTACTCGCTAGACAATTACTAACAATTGTAAATTAATTCGCTATTTGCTAGATAAAATGGTGAAATCATCGTCATCATTAAAAGAAGAAGGAGAAGGCATTGAATTACCTATTTGGTTGTATAACTTACCTTAGACGATTGACTTTTATTTGAGTTTAAATCCATTAAATTATTTTGATCATACGTTAAATTCAAGGGATTTTTATCTTCATATACTACATATGAAACTTTATTACCCTCCGTAATAAAGTTTTAATCTAATTACATGATCATATACAAGTTATCAATTATATACAAATTAGTTTTAAATGGGTATTCCTTTATATTATGAATTGAATAAGGAATATCACTTATCCCCCTCCCCATCTCTCTATTTATCTATCTATCTATTTTTTTCCCAATTTTTCTTCCTTTGATGTTCTCTATTTTTTATGCTTTCTTGTTGTATAGAGTTTTAATGGAATTCATCAATGAATTTTAATCGTTTTACGATAGAGTTTTAACTTAGCAATTTTCCTTCATGTTGTACAATTGATGTTCAAATTAAAGTTTTCAATCAATAAATTTTAAAGGTGTTTGATTTTTCATCATTGAAAGCTTAAAAAGCTTCAAAGCTTTGAATTCGAACTTGGATTTTCAAAAACTATTCTTTGTTTGGATTGGGTGTTGTTGCAAAAAATTGAGAATATTCTTTGAAGTTTATATCTCAATTTTGAGGGTGTTTGGTGAAGATTAAACTTGATTTTGGTCAAATTTCATATTGAAACTCGAAGAAGAAGAAGAAGAAGAAGAACACGTGACATACAATATGCTTACGAAATTATATTAAAGTTGTATGTAAATTATTTTTAAGTTGTATTATATTGTAGTTATATATATTTTTTATTTGAATGTTATATGAAAGTTGAAAAATAATTGTAAAGTGTATGAATTTTTTTAAGAAATTTGTATTTAAGTTACAAATGCTATCATTTTACATAAAGTTGTTGATATGTATTAAATTGTATTTAAGAGAGATTTTTTATTGCAATTTCTTAGAGTTAGAAGAACACACCACATACAAAATATATACAAATAATATACAAAATACATATTGTATAAATTTTGTATGAAAATTGTATTCAAGTTGTATAACGTTGTAGTTGTATTTAACTGGATAAAAATGATGTATGAAACTTGTAGATAAGTTGTATATTATATAATTAAGTTGTAGAAAATTTGTTTTTAGTTTATATGTTGTTGTAAATGTATCAAATTTGTATGAAATTTATTTAGAATGAAATAGAAATAACTTTTAAGTTGTATTATATTGTAGTTATTTTTACTAAACAAATATTGGGAAAATAAAACAATAGCAAATTTAAACCAAACAGTGTATGACAGTGACAATTAAGAAAGTAAATTCTTGTAAATTTTATAGAGCAAAATTTTGTTAAAAGCAATTAACTAAGGCGGCATAAATTTTTTGACATTCCTTATCTATATTATTATAAAAGCACGAATACAATATCGGTTTACAAAAATAACCTTAAAAATAAATTTTATATTAAACAATAGTCATTTTACTATTTTTCTAATATTTAGGATTTTGAAATCAGTTAAACTTATGTTTATAAGTCTTTCCTCATTTGATTAATATTCCTTTTGGTTTTGGTCAGTTACATTCTACGTTGAATAAAATTATATTATAAAACTACACTAAAACTACCCTAATTACAGTTAACAAATTCTTGAGTCAACAAACGATAAAATACCATTCAACAACTCTATTTTTTCTTCAAAGATAATTTCGTATTGGAAAAATTAATCATATTTTGCTACAATATATGCTAGATAAAATTATAATCACCATTAATAATTTAAAATTTAGATGAATCGATAGTTATCCTAACATCTGTTATAAATTAAAAAAAAATAAGACATATTTCCTTCTAATAGGAAGTATCTTTTGAAGTTAAAGACTGCCCAGAAAATCGACTTCTTCGGAAGGAAAAAAATCCTTAATCTTAATTTGAAATGATTTTTTTTTTTTGTTCACAATCAAATAGATTGATAAAGTATTTTTAATACAATAACATAAATAACTATGCCTCGATCCAAAATAAAAATAAAGTAAACAGCTTTAAATTATATATCAATTCTATACAACCAAACAACTTTAAGTTATTTGTCACGACCCAACTCCCAAACCCGGTTGTGATGGCTCCTCTCGTGAAGACAAGGCCAGCCAACAGACATCAATACCTCTTTAATACTTACTTAGCATAAATAAGTCTAAAACATTAATAAAATTATCATATGTGCGAAAGATAAATAATTAAACAGGGAACCATCCCGATGCAGCCCGACCGGGGTGTCACAAGTCACGAGCATCTAGAAGGATTTTTAAGTCAACTACAAGGACTGTAATACATGGATTAAAAATTTAGAATCAAAAGAAGAAATTTGGTGCCGCGAACGCTGGCGGTCACCTTGCTCGGCTACAATACCAAAATCCTCAACCAACTCAAACCCGCTACCGGGTAAACCAATACCTGCATCTGCACGCGAGGTGCAGGGAGTAAAGTGAGTACTCCAACTCAGTGAGTAATAAAGGTAAATAATAATTGAGCAGCAAGAAATCACGTAAAGCAAGTCATCATGTTATAATAGTACAGTGTAACCCTTTGAGAAAATTGTGAAAGCGTGAAATCTTTGGAAATATCTGGACTCTGTTTTAAACCTCTTTTGAAAACATTTTTTTCCAACAGTTAAGCAAATGAATGCGAAACAGATAGTGCAAGTAAACACATAAGTCAGCCCCTCGGGCACAACACTCCAATAACAAATAACACCAGGGTATCAGGTAATCAGTGCAAGAAGTAGCATGGATGCCAATGAAATGCGAGTGATGGAATGTCATGACAGATAATACAAATAGGAAACAAATGCATGAGTGTAATGCGATGCATATGACGGTACACTCCGGTAACCACTGCGGCGTTCCATTACGACCCTCAGATCAAAATCTCACCTATCAACCGGAATTCGCCAAAATACTAACTTCGCCAGTTCAAGCCTAATACTACATCGGACCTCTAAAATCAATTTCGATCACACTCCTAAGTCAGAAATCACCTCCCGAAAATATAACCGAGCCCTCTAACTCATAAGTCAACGTTCGGTTGACTTTTCTAACTTAAGCCTTCTTAAAAGAGACTAAGTGTCTCATTTTCTACTAAAACCAATCCAAATCAACTCTAGCACACCAAATACTGATAACGAAACATGAAGAAGCATAAAATGGGGAAAATAGAACGGTAACTCAAGAGACGACGGGTCAGGTCGTCACATCCTCCCCAACTTAAACCAACGCTCGTCCTCGAGCGTACCCAGAATTGTCCTAGAAGCCAACCAACAACTGAATAACCTTACCAGGCATATACCCAGGGTGATCCCACGTCACCCTATCTCATACAGGCCCGATAACACAACATAGCTGAAATCTCACAATCCATCTAGACCATAAACCATAGAACCGCATTGCACTTTCCGAAATCATACACAAGATCAGAACCTTACCTCTATACTCAGAATAAGCCCGAACCAGCTGTAATAATCCATACCTGCAACCCCAAGTGCAATCACATGATATACCACATAACCCCAAATACTCGAAATGATAACTTCTATCCATAGTAGTTGCCCGCAATACCCGAATACCGGTAGGAAACCTCTTATTAACTAAAATCTTATTCCACCACTTTCGTATACTGCCAGCGATAAATGAAACACGCAATAAACCGCAACCATTTCTCAGATCAACCATTCATGAAGCCACTTCCCTTTGGACTAATACCACAACAGATTTCCGAGCCGAACCTCGATATTATCCTTCTAACAAGCTGAAATTAAATCTGTTCTTATTCATTAATGACTCCCACGATCACCTCGAATCCAACACACTACTCTGGTGATATGACGCCTCAACACAGGCCTAGGCCACAACTTGCACAATACACGCACCAATAAGAAACGGTCTGAACATACTCAAATCATGGCAAATGACTCAAATGAAAGAGCCATACCTCAAGTCACTATGCTCAAAATCGACAGCCATGCACAATTTGATGTCTGGAACCAAAGCAATTCATTACACCCACGGTGAAACAAACAACATACGCCACGCAAACCGATAGGTCATAACCAATACTCCATTTACTAAGCAACACCCAATTACTCTTCCCGCTCGACTATCACTATGAATCCCTAATAGAACCCACCACCTGTGCCCATAACCAACAAATCATAACGTCTCACAACACAGAAAAACAACTCATAGATCTTCCCAGATCACTAGCAAGTTCAATAATGATCGAATCAACCTACCCCTCAACAACACAATTCGGTACCAACCAAGCCAACTAAAGCTAAACACATATCCAACCAGCTTACCAACGAACTCATTACCAAGAAGCCTGAAACTGCTCCTTCCACTAGTATAACTCCTACCGGAGCCGTATGATACGGTGCCCGGTACCAAATAAACACCGAAATCCACAACCTCGCCCAGTGACATGCCCGACCACAAAAAATGCATCCGAAAAAGTCCCTCAATACCAGAACTGAATTAATGGTAGAAACCTCTGCACTGACATCCGCCACGAAGGCCCAATTAAGAAAAGCAATACTTCCCAGTCGTCCGCTGGTCTTTGGAATACAAACCACTCTACTAGAACATAATCCGATGCACCTCGCCACGCAACCTGTGGAATTTTTCGACATAGCCCATAGCACAATAGTCTAGAATAACCCAACACTGAGACAACCAGTCTACACCCCAATATCATATCCAAAATCTAATATACCAAGCAAAGAAAGATCCACTCGGGCCTCCAAATCCCAATAGCCATTAACGACACCAATACACACGATCCACAACCACTACATGGTATGTACCTGAGAACTCCCAGTCTCCAACTCCATATAGCATATGAATCACTGTACCTGATCCCAAATTCCGTAGTATGAATACATATTACACCTCGAGTACCCAATCATTCCACAAAAGATATTCTAAAATTCTCCTGTGCCATCAAACAAACTCAGATATCAGCAGTCGATTTAGCAAGAAAGTGTCGCAATACTACCGAAGTATCATCAGTCTAATCACATTACCCTTTTTTTCGAGACATTTACTCTCGTCAAATCACTTCCGAGTAGCAGTACCATTTCCTTGATTACCTGAGGCTACCTGTTGCCTAAGAATTTTATGAACTTCTTTTCAGAACTGAACCGAAACCTCCCACATGCCAGTCTTGGTCCTCTACAATATACCGCATATACCATACCCTCCAAGAATAACATGAGAACTTTTATCTCCCTTACGCGCCGCGGACATCGACGCACTCAACTAGTCAAGAAATTTCATTGATTCCATTTAGAAGAAAAATTATTACACACTCCATGCTCTGCATGTCTATAGAAAATATACATCTCCAAACCACGATGAAACCCAACAAGAATTCTCTCCCAATTCCATTTGCACAGGCTAAACTATTAAGATTGAATCTTTCTAACTAGACCAAGCTAAACAAGCTGTCAGAACTCAAGAGCTTTGCTGCAAAATACCTGTACGATCTCATTGCCTCGAACACGCACAAAGAATTAATCACATCCTTACCATACCGATTCGGTCCACTATCAAGTTATTCCATCTATCTAATTTCCTTTCCGATTCATTGTCCACTTGATATTTCTCCCTTACCGTAGCACCACAATTTCTCAACCAGGCTTACCACGTGAGAACCAAGCATGAACCATACTGTCTGAAAACCCACAAGCCGCTGAATGCTCTCTCTCCAATATTCCCAAAAGAACCACATCCCACATCACTTAACTCCGAAGAACTTCCTATGAATCTAAATCCGTTACCTTTACTCTCATGATACTGATGCATAGAATCCCATAATTAACATAGAAAAACCACGAGTCTGAACCGGTTTCAATGAAAACACAGTTTCTAACCACACATGCAACCTTAGGATACCCGATTGTTCCCTATAGACCTTTGAACACATTAGAACCATTTTCGAAAGTCATTCTTTCTTATTCAAACTGCAAATCACCTAACATGACGGACAGAACCACCCGTGCCTCACTAGCACTCTGATACCGCAAAAATGATATCTTCATCCCAATACAACCAAGCAACTTCCTGCTCTATATGCCGAGCATCCTTTGCCAATAACACTCTAGACATTCCGTGATTCTCATACTCTACGAGGCATAATGTAACCTTTGTCAAAATTTTCCTTTACTCTAGCCATAGCTAACTCACTCACACGCCCCAAACTAGAACTAACATAGCACCTAACTGTGCAATCAACTAATCAACAACAACCTCCTCAACTTGGCTCGAAGCCATATATCAGGACACACTCAATAACCCATAATACTTTTACTCTAATGATGCCACAATATCATAGTAAGATTAAACTCAAATCGTCTACAAGTTTATGAATACACTGATTATCTAGTACTGTAATCCTCTGCACATTTTGCATTCATCCTCACATCAGTTGAGTCCACTCTCTTAAGCGACCCGAATTTTCAAATTTCAACACGTACCCTTCAATTACACATGAGATCTTCTAACATACACATAAGGATCATACCACTTAAGAACACTCCGCGGGAGATATCCCACCTGCTTCGCCTCAATTTAGTATTTCAGCATGCCTTCCACCATCATATACGTTACACAATCATTTAGTCTTCCTAGGTCTGAACTCATTCTGCCACATGTAATGCACTTCACTCCCCAACCAGGAGACATAAAAATATTCTTCACGCGCCCATATTTGGGCTACACATCAAATCACAATAGGAATCGAATCACTTAACAGTTCATCTATTATCCAACAGACTTCTTCGTCACTACCATGTCATATAGATACATCTCGCAGTACTAAAATACTCATCACATGAATATCAACCCGTCATTCCGGCTAATAGGGACAATACCAAACATATAAGTTCAAAACACTTGCTCACACAATTAGCACCTCGACGCTCAAGCCATAGGCAAAGATCCGGCCTCAAGTCCTCCAGACTGGCCCAACATCAAATTCACGGAGATCATATCTCGCCCCTTGATCGGGGAATCACAAGCCATCAAGGCATATCTGACACTGAGCGCTCACGTGCGCATACAGACGTGTGGAAGGAATTTCAAGAGTTATATCTCAAGCTGAATCAAGTACGCACAACCTCTCGAGGATAAATACAGACGTCTCCGTACCGATCCGCGAGACTCTACTAAACCTGCTCATGACTCGTGAGACCTAGTAACCTACGCTCTAATACCAACTTATCACGACCCAACTCCCAAACCCGGTCGTGATGGCGTATCTCGTGAAGACAAGGCCAACCAACAGACATCAATACCTCTTTAATACTTACTTAGCATAAATAAGTCTAAAACATTAATAAAATTATCATACGTGCGGAAGAAAAATAATTAAACAGGGAAACATCCCGATACAGCCCGATCGGGGTGTCCCAAGTCACGAGCATCTAGAAGGATTTTTAAGTCAACTACAAGGACTGTAATACATGGATTAAAAATTTAGAATCAAAAGAAGAAATTTGGTGTCGCGAACGCTGGCGGTCACCTTGCTCGGCTAAAATAGCAAAATCCTCAACCAGCTCAAACCCGCTACCGGGTAAACCAATACCGGCATCTGCACATGAGGTGCAGGGAGTAAAGTGAGTACTCCAACTCAGTGAGTAATAAAGGTAAATAATAACTGAGCAGCAAGAAACCACGTAAAGAAAGTCATCATGTTATATAGTACAATGTAACCCTTTGAGAAAATTGTGAAACCGTGAAATCTTTGGAAATATCTGGACTTTGTGTTTAAACCTCTTTTGAAAACATCTTTTTCCAACAGTTTAAGCAAATGAATGCGAAACAGATAGTGCAAGTCAACATATAAGTTAGCCCCTCGGGCACAACACTCCAATAACAAATAACACCAGGGTATCAGGTAATCAGTGCAAGAAGTAGCATGGATGCCAATGCTGGAATGTCATGACAGATAATACAAATAGGAAACAAATGCATGAGTGCAATGCAATGCATATGACAGTATACTCCGGTACCTACTGCGGCGTGCAGTCCGATCCATTTAACATCGACGACACTCACTGGGGGTGTGTATAGACTCCGGAGGGGCTCCTACAGCCCAAACGCAATATCAAGTCATCTCGTGGCATAAACCAGGATCTTGGCCTCAATGTTAATATAATAAACCAGGCTCTCGGCCTCAATATCAAAAGAACAAGTAGAAATCTGCCCCATCGGGCTCAGTATCAGTAACTCTAAACAATATCAGCCCCTCGGGCTCACTCTCAGGACAATATCATATAGTAACCATTGCGGCGCATAGCCCAATCCATATATCCTCACAATACAGGCCCTCGGCCCTACTCGGTCAACATAATCACATAAGCCAATCGGGCAACAATAAAATATGATGCTCAGCCCAAAATATTTTTAGTAATATCATTTCGAGTGTTTAAAGCATAATAACTTGGCTGGGTTTTTTTTAAAACAGTGGAAAATACATGATTGAGTTCAAGTATATAATTAAATCAGTGAGGAATTATCGACAACAATCCTCGAAGGGTTCAAATAATTGGCAATCAGCCCAAATTATGATGATAACAAGTAGTTTCAGTCAAATACGCAGTAATTTCGTCAATCGGGACGGACCAAGTCACAATCCCTAATGGTGCTCTACCCCACGCTCGCTATCCAGCGTGTAAGTCACCTCAATACAGCATTATGGTGTGCAAATTCGGGGTTTCAAACCCTCAAGATGTCATTTACAAATATTGCTCACCTCGAACCAGTGAAATCTCTAGCTCGCGACGCTTTTGCCCCTCAAATCAACCTCCACGCGCGACGAATCTATCAAAAAACAGAGCGGATACATCACAATATGCTAAGGTAACAATACCCAATCGAAAACAACCGAAAAATAGCAAAAATCTCGAAACTAGCAAAACCCGAGTCCCGGGCCCACTTCTCGAAAAATTATAAAATTCACATCACCGGATTCCTCGTCTCTCCACGAGTTCATACATATCAAATTACCAAAATCAGAGCTCAATTGCCCCCTTATATCCCAAATTTTCATTTCAAATGTCAAGCCCTAATTCTTCCAATTTTACTCAAATTTCCATGAATTTACAGATTGATTCTTCAATAAAAGGATGTTTCTAGGCCATAGGACTCACCTCCAATCAATTATCGTCGAAACCCTCTTCAATTCTACCAAAAAGCTCTCAAGGTGCTCAACAATGGAGGAAAATGGACCAAGTTTCGTGGATGAAATAATATAAAAACCCTTCTGCCCAGGTGTATTTTTACCCTATGCGAACGCGGTCAACACCCCCGCGTTCGTGATAACCAGAAAATGTTGACCAAAATTTAATTCGTCGTGAATGCGGCTCCTAGCACGTGAACGCGAACCTTCAGAAGCTCTAACTACGCGAATGTGTGCCCTTTGACGCGAACGCGATGAACAAATTTCACCAGGCCTTAACTTCCTTCTACGCGATCGCTTGAACACCATCACGATTGCGATGCTTCGCCTTTCAGAACTACGCGAACGTGGCCCTCTCCCACACGAACGTGAAGACCAACTTTCCAAGCCCTCATATTTCCTCTACGCGTTCGCGACATCACCCACACGAACGCGAAGGACAAATCCCTGCAATGCCAACAGCTGAAAATCTGCTACTTTTAAAGTCCAAAAATGGTCCGATTGACCATCCGAAATCACCCCGAGGCCCCCGGGACCTCAACTAAAATCACCAGCACACCCTAAAACATAATTCAAACTTGTTCCAATCTTCAAAACACATCAAACAACACTAAAACCATTAAATCACATCGGATTCAAGCCTAAGTTTCTTCAAAACTTCTGAAATACGCATTTGATCAAAAATCCGACCAAAACACCTCCGAATGACCTGAAATTTTGCACACACATCCAAAATCACCTAACAGAACTACTGCAACTCTCAGAATTCCATTCCGACCCTCGGAGCAAAATCTCACCTATCAACCGGAATTCGCCAAAATACTAACTTCGCCAATTCAAGCCTAATTCTACATCGGACCTCCAAAATCAATTCCGATCACATTCCTAAGTTACAAATCACCTCTCAAAGCTAACCGAATCACCGGAAATCACATTCGAGACCTCTAACTCATAAGTCAACGTCCGGTTGACTTTTCTAACTTAAGCCTTCTTAAAAGAGACTAAGTGTCTCATTTCCTACCAAAATCAATCCAAATCAACTCTAACACACCAAATACTGATAATGAAACATGAAAAATCGTAAAATGGGGGAAACGGAGCGGTAATTCAAGAGACAACGGGTCGGATCGTCACATTATCGATTTATACAATCTGCTAAATAAATATTTTCAACCAAAGAAGTAATAGTTTTTACAATATTTATGCAAGTGATACAAAGTTAAATTATTCCTTTAGTATTAGTAATAATACTTGGAAACTGAAAGTTCTATGCCGAATAATAGAGGAAAATGAGAACATATGTCAAAATTTGTTGCATGAATAAAAAGTGAAAGAGTACAAATAATAATTACAAGTAATAACTGATATTCAAAAAGAAGTTTATGGCTTTGGGGATTTCTTGGAAACTTAGGCTTCACAACTACTTCCAAGGTATTCGTATTGAATAAAAATATATTACTTCCTTCATCTTATATTATGTGTCATATTTCACTTTTACACAGCTCTTAAGAAATATTAATTAGCAAAGGGATTGGACTATTTAACCCTTATTTATATCATAAGATTAATCTCTTTTCATTGAATATTTATTCTATTAGTGTGTTATCCCAATCTTCAAGAACAATTATTAATAAGGGTAAAAAAAAAATAATTTCGTCTTGAACTTCTAAAATGATAAATAATTTGAGATAACTATTTTTAGTAACCATGACTACTAATATGAAACGGAGGAAGTAATATTTAAGATTTTGCTTAATTTTAAAACTTTAAATCCAACCAAAATTGTTACTATTTGAATATAGTAGTAACATTAAAGTCCTAAAACAAAAAATATCGAACTTTCTCCTAAGCCACGTGGCAATTCCACAATGTGACAATATTATGTTAGAATTGGGAAAAAGAAATTAGAGCTAAACCTCAATCGTCTTAGACTAGTTATTTTTACTTTTTCTCTTTCAATATTACAAAAAGCCAACTCTAATATTGCTGGATTGTTCTTTGTAGATAGATAGGATGAATCGATAGATTATTCTTATATTGTACATAAATTAAAACACCGAGAGACATAATAATATTACCCATAGTAACAAGTGGTATATATAGCAATAACGAATTTATCAAGAGGTCATATGGTTCACTCAAAATTTGACATACCTCTTTAAATAATCGACACAACCATCATAAAAATATCAAAGTATAGTGAAGATATATTATATCGATAGAAAAAAAAAATCTGGGATAAACTACTAATATGGAGAAGCGTCATACCATCGACATCGGCGGCATGAGCTTTAAGATATAATGGACGTCGAGAAATTATTGGGCAAAAAGATAATTTTTGAAGGTAATTTATGTCAAATACTATCAGTAGTTCCAAATTAATAAATACATAAATTATAAATGCAACATGATAACTTCATATTTACGACATCAAATTGAAAAGTTTAGGCTAACAAAAAAATAAGAGCGTGAATGAATCTGATATCAAGTGATATTTCTTTTCTTGTCAGAACAAAGAAGTGCATACAATTAAAGATAATTGGTCTTTCTCCCAAATCAATTGAATGTCAAGCCCAATGGTGATAGTGTTATTGAAGATTGCTTAATAATAAAAATATTTTTATCATTAAATAAAAATATTATTTATGAAAAATAATTATCTTAGCTTAGGAGAAATAAACATGCTTTGAACTAGATGTTGATGGCCAAGTTTTCCGGTGAGAGCATAGCATTTATTTATTTTGATTTCACACAAGATGATATCAATAACTATTACCAAGAAAAATATTTAAATACTTAGCACTAAATGATTTTAACCATACATGTTCACTGTCTAATTTAATTATCTATCTATCTTTCTCAAATTATCTCTCTCTCTCTCTCATTCACTTGGTAACTATCTCTCAAATTATATAGTTTTGAATTCAAGTATTATCTTAATATATAATAACAACTGCATTTTTCACATCAATTGCATTGAAACAAATATTTTTGCTTTATACAATTTTTTTAGTAAATGTAATTTATTATTCTTTCATTGAGAAATTTGCTAAATACACGTATATAGAAATTAGATTATAACAATATGTATGTTGCACTTGCAAAAGGGATATCAAATTCAACAACAAGAGTTCCGGTTAAGGCAGAGCAACCAAATCATTAGGAGGAAACATACACACACAAAAATATCGTCAAAAAAAAAGGGTTCGATAAGATAACATCACATTAAATACTTTTAAACTATACTCTCTCCGGTCCACTTTAAGGTTAACATGGTTAATTACATTGTTAATTAATGCTAAAAAGTAGATTCCTTAATATGTGTGAAAGCAATCAAAAAATTACTTAAAGTGGACTAGAGGAAATAATACATAATTATCTAACCAACATGACAAATTGATCATTTGTGTAAGTTTTGATGATGTCATTTTATTTTAAATTCATGTATTAGCAAATGTAATAATATTTTTCGGCATTTAGATGATTTTTGTATTATTATACATAAAATTTCTCTCATTAATTAAATTTTATTGTTCCTTCATATAAATAAATATTTAAACTATCAAGTGCCATTATTAACGTGCAACGCACGTTCGTAGATACTAGTCATTATGAAAAGAGTTCACCTTAATTTTACAAGCAATTAAAACGGCAGAAAAAATAAGGAAAGAGGAGAGGAGAAGGAAAGAAAAAGGAAAAAGGGTGTAACTGAATACACTAATTTAATACACTAATAATAGATTATGTGTGGTGAGAGGCGGTAGAGTATAGGTATGGGTGTTCATGGTTCGGTTTGGATTGTTTTTTTCCCTAAAAAGAAATCAAACCAAGCAAGTCGATTTTTCAAATATTACAACTGTCACACCTCTTTTTTACAGCGCTTACACCCCGCGAAGGGTATAAATAAAAAAAGTTTTTCCAATTAAAGGACGGTCGGAACGGGATTATTTATTTAAAAGTTTCAGAGTCGCCACTTGAGAATATAATGGTGTCTCAAGTCACCGAATTAATCCCGAACCGAGGAAAGTTTGACTCTGTTACAGTCTGCGAACTAGAAATCCT
>MU773555.1:0-26986 GCA_026770625.1 Nicotiana glauca
AATCTCGTTTCGATTGTCCTTTAATTGGAAAAACTCCCTCGCGCCCCCGCGGCGCGCCAAAAGGAGGTGTGACACGTATTAAAAAAAGTAAAGATGCTTAATAAGGTAAAATGTCGGGATAACTTTTCACGTAAACAAGCAGAGGTAAAAACATCACATTTTGATCCCCCTTAGATCTGGAAAATTCCGAGGCACATTTTCAAGACCATAACTATTGGCAACAGATCAAGCTATTTTCCACATTCTTGTCTTTTCTAATGGTTTATAATGTTTCATTATGTTAATAACTCTAGAAAGAGCCAATACGTCCATTATACATTGAACACAACTTTTTTTTGGTTTTTTTAGTTTAATCTTCTTCCCTTTTATTTTTTTTTTTAAAAAAAAAAAAAAAAAAAATTTGTGACAAGAAGAACGCTGCCTCTTCCTCATCTCTAGGAGGTTAGTTACCAAAGTCCTTTAATAGATTGGTCCAAAAGTTAAATACTTGTTCAAGATAAAGATTAGCTATAACTAATTAGTGGCAAACGAATACGATTCTACCTGAATTTAGATCCATTTTTAATCTTGACCTCAATCAGATTGTGGATCTCTATATATCTAATTGATATATGCCATTAATGCTTTTGCTGTTTTGTTATTGTGTCATGCACAGCTGGCCTCACATTACTTTAATAATTTTATTTGATTAGCTTACGCTTAATCATTTCCCATTTTGACAATAGGTAGCTAGCTAGTTTTATGACTAATAATTCACTTAATAAAAGACGAAGTCTCCGATGCAACAGTAGGTCGTTGGCCCATCTAAGCTAATCAGCCGTCAATCAATTACTACAATAATATGCATAATTACCATCACTTGTCAAACAAAATGCAACAAAATCAACTAGAAGGAATTATCAGAACTTCATTATTACGAAGTAAATTCTAGATGAAATGATTCATCAAAACTCTTTACAATTTGAATATAAGATAATAATCTTACAAAATTATATCCACAATTTAGTTTTAAATTTCTTACGTGTAAACTAATTGTTTCTAAAACAGATTTGGCATAACTAAAATAAAGATTTATAATGAATCGCAAAATCATAAAATATGTATATATACAAGTAGATATTGTCGAAAGTCTTCTAGAATTAACAGCAGCATGAGATGGTGTACATGGATGTCAAACTGCGAATCATCTTCTGATTTTGTTTCTGATTTTCTATATATGGGATGGCATGTAAGACAATGCCTAATAATATATCAAGAGACTAAAACAACTTGCCAATAACTAATTAGGAATTACACTATATATGATGGTCGAAGCACAATGATTGATTATAATTTCAACTAATACAACAAACTTTGTTATTTAATTAGTAAAAGTAATCAATTAGTCTTGCTAGAATAATCCTTCAACTCGTCCATGAGCCAAGCATAACCAGAATTTGCTGTTATCCTATTTGATAACCCAAAGGATTACTAATTGACGTAAATTTTCACATTTTCTGGATGAATGTTAATTAACATATTAGTTCATATTCCAGAAAGATAGAGAAACCGAATATGGGTATAGAACAACATGACTTGCACTCTCTAATTATATATTATTGCTGCATTTAATCAAAAAACAAAAAAGCCATATTGTATACGGTAAAAATTGGAGAGTCCAAGTTTTCGTCATTATGGTGTCTCGAAAACATATTGACAAGGTTCGAGACTAGGGTCGAGGTTCAGCGCTCGACCTCGGGGCGATACACACCGACAACTATGATGGAAAAGTGGGGAGTTCCCTAGGCGCATAACTAGGGCTTACAAAGTCTAGTGAGCTAAAATCAGACCCGAATCATGACTTCAACTAGCTGTCCCATCTCCATATCTTGTAATAAATGCGTTTGTACTATGTGGGGATTCTCCCTCTTATATAAAGGGGATCCTTGTCATTTTATAAGGTTCTGTTGCTCCATACTAAATACACAAGAACATTTTCTCTGCTCTCTAACACATTCTCTTGATATTATTGGTTTCATTTATCACCTACATTCATTATGCTTCATTTATTGTTCTTTATTTATTGCTTATTATTGTCCATAAAGAGCCGTCATTGATTTTATTCTAACTGTTAGTCACCCATTGATAACCCTCGATAGCTCCCAGCCGAGCATCAGGATAGACCCCGAATTGACAAGCTCGAGGCCCCGATTGTTAACCTTTCGATTTGGTTATCGCCTTATTGTCTCAAGCTCTTATCTCATTTCTAAATCTTTCCTAAAGCATCAACTGCTTAACAACTAGTATAAAAATAGATCACGTATTTTTAGAATCCCATAATCAAATTTAATTGTTAAAACCATTTTCACGATAAACACATATATTTTTTTTTTATGAAACAAAGTTGCATCAAACCTTTTTAAAGAGGAAAGCAAGCAAGAATAGATCATCTCCTAATCAAAGGAACTGCAATTAAACTTGAGACACTTTAATCAACAAATGGAGTTGTTTATTCTCCTAGCAAAACTTAGCTAACCTAAATTATGAGGTTTATCATTTTTGCTAGCTAGCATTTTCCGTCTTTGTATATGCATATAAAAAATAGTCCAATTTGGTACTGATTGACTAGATACGAAACCTAGAAAAGATATGAACTTTCACCACTACCCTAGCATGTCAATACCTACAAAAGCATTCATTCAGAGTAAATTCAGAAGGTAAAGATTAAACAATTCCTAATTAAACATGGAAATGTACAATTTCTTTTCGACATTATAATGTCAAGTAATAAATTACAATAAAATAGAATATTAAGGAAGAATTTAGGATACGTGAGTTGAGGATCAAAGGATATGACAAATGACGTGGTCCTCCGCCTTGTTAAAAAAAACAATGGTCCCATTTCCCACATGTAATTTTCTTCAATTTCTAATTAAAGAAAGAAATTTAGAGAAAGACTGTTCAGTAATGTTCTGTCACTTTGCCTTTCGGGCAAAATCATTTGGCAAAAAGTATTTATAGTCTTAGAGACTATAAAAGTACAATGGGATTTGTTCATTTGAAATTATTAAAATATATTTTTGAAGGTTGAAATTTACTAAGATTAAATCCAGATAATTAATGGGTACTAATCACTGGTTCATCTATATTGCCAATTCTACCTTAGTCATTTTTCTTCTAAAATTGTTATGCTTTTGACGATCATAATTGAAAATATAAGACCGCTTTACACATTAAAAAGGCTAGTATAAGCATGTAAGACGTTAGTGTTGCTCCACACCTCTCCGTTATTCTTACCCAGTTTCTACTCTTAAGTCTTAACTATGGCTGTCCAACGGGACGGACGGGACGGGACAAAATTAACGGGACGGAACGACATTTAAGCGGGACGGTGGCGGGACGGGACGAAACGGGGCGGGACAAACGGGACGAAACGGTCGTCCCATCCCGTCCCGCTAACAAACGGGACGGGACGGGATGGGACGGGACGAAACGGGACGGGACGGGACGGGTTCGTGGGCCTTAAGTGTAGTTTTTTTTTTTTAAATGTCTAGTTTTTTGAAAATGACTAAGTTTTTAAGTTTGCAACGGCTAGTTTTTTTACTTATTTAACAAACATAAATGTTAAAACAAAAATTACAAAACTAAGTAAATAATTATAAAATATTAAAACAAAAGACTTGTAATGAAATATTCTAGTAAATATAAATTTATAATAGAGTTATAATTTATTTAAGACAATTCATAAAAATAATTCAACGCTTAGAGCCTTTTATTTTATTAATAGAACTTTCAAATCTCAAATACAAATATAATTCTTTTGAAGAACACCTAATCTACGCAGCCACCTTCTAGGAAGGGTTCTGTTTGAACTAGGCCTCTTAATAGCCAATTACAAATTATCATACTAATATTTGTAAGCTCCTATATAGCTTCTTTGTAAATTATCAATAATATCTCTCGGACATTCTAATGGAATTGGCAATGTTGATTGATGTTCCATGAGCTCCATGCCGTCATCGCTCCCAGTGGTTAGTATCTCATTGTATTCTTCTTCTTCCCTAGTGGTTAATTTTTCAAAACCAAGATTTCTTCTTTCTGAATTAATCCAATCTCTGAATAATACGGAAATCTCTAGACTGTCCTCCGCTAATGAATGTCTATGATCTCCAATTTGAAATCTTGCCGCGCTGAAAGCACTCTCCGATGCTACTGATGATGCTTGAATAGCCAGGATATCTCGGGCCATAATTGAAAGTGTTGGAAATGCCTTGCCACGCTCCCTCCACCATGACAAAAGTTGTTCCTTGCCTTCTTCGTCTTTAATATTTTTCAATCCTTGATTAAGATAAGAATCAAGTTCATCATCAATAGAGGAATCCAAACCTGTTATATCATCCATATCTTCCCATAAAACTTCTGCTCCAGATTTAGAAGTAGAAGGAGCAGTTTCAGTACTAGTTGTATCCATAGATTTATATTTATCAAACATAAATCTAGCATAAGAATATATGCTAGCTTGGCAGTTTTCGAGAGATGGTTCTTCATTTTCTTGAATTTCTAAATTCTCATAAATTTTACGAACAAGTCCCTTTGCACCTCTTAGTTTTAAAGATGGGTTAATTAGAGTAGAAATTAAATAAACTTCGGGAATAGGGAAAAAATACTTTTTAAATTTTAAAATCATTTCTTTAATGGCCGGTGCATAAGTTGGATTTGTTTTATACTTAGAAAATACAACAGAAATTCCACAAATATACCATAATATTTGGCTAACAGTAGGATAATATATACCAGAAAATTGTTTTGTAGCATAATAAAAATTTTCTAAAAATCTAGTAAGCTCTCTGATCGCATCCCAATCAGAATCAACAATTTGATCAACAGGGTAAGCATTATGCATATTAAATACCTTTTGGATAGGCACCCGATAATCAAAAGCAACTTTAAGCATTTCATAAGTAGAATTCCACCTAGTACAAACATCTTTTGGAACTTTTCTAAATGGAAGGCCAGAACTAGCACATTGTTGAGCAAATTCACGAATTCTACTTTGTTTATGAGCACGAAAAATATAGTTACAAGCATGTTGTATTTTACTACAAGCATCAGAAAATAAATTAAGACCATCTTTTACAACCAAGTTAAAAATATGGCATGCACATCTAACATGAAAAATTATTGGATTAATTGGACAAAGTCTAGCTTTTAAGCTATTTGCCGCGGTTGTGTTAGCAGAAGCATTATCTAAGGTGATAGTTAAAACTTTATTAGCGAGTCCATAAAAATCAAGTATTTGTAGAACAGTAGTTGCAATATATGCTCCAGTATGTTTTGAATCAACAAATTTATAACCAATAATACGTTTTTGCAAGTTCCAGTGATGATCAACCCAATGACATGTAACAGTTAAATAATCACAACCATTAGGACTACGACCTATATCAGATGTGATAGACACTTTACAATCTAAGTGAAAAAATACACAACGAATATACTGAAGATATTCGGTTTGATATTTAAAAACATCATTTCTAACCGTGGTCTTAGGAAAACCTTGAAAAGTAGGGTTATAGGTTTCTTGTATATAATGCACAAACGCAGGGTGAGAAGGAAAAGTAAAAGGTAAGCCACAGACAGCCACCATTTTTGCTAAGTTCTCACGATCTTTATCTTTGTTATATTTGCGTAAAACATGACCCGAAGAAGGATCAAGTTGTTGTTGAACTTGATTAGAACCAGATCCACTAGGAGCGCAAGAACTGTTGGTAGGATCTATAGTTTTCCCGGCTTCTATGTTAGCTTGTATCCATAAAGCTTTGTGATTATTATTTAAGTGTCTGGTTAAACCCCCCGTCCCACTAGTGTGCGCAAATTGTTGCTTACATTTTTCACATATAGCACGATTATTGACTTTATCATGTTTAAAAAATTTCCATACAAGTGATGTTTTGGGACGTTCAGCCTTAGGCTTACCCCTTACAGGGGGTACAAGGGGTAAAGCTCCAGACTGAGATTGACTCTGAGTTGGAGCTTGTGTTGCGGGACTAGTGGGTGTTTTTCTAATTCTTCTTCCTCATTTTTTTCATCCTCATTTTCTTCATCCTCAAAAAAAATATCATTGCCAAATTGTCTTTGTAAAATTTCATGATCTAATTGTTCTCCGACATGAACATCATAAAATATGGGGGGTTGGGAAAATGAAGTTTCATCAACATGAGTCATTTCATCAATATTCTTTCTAACTCTAGGTCTAGTAGAAGGGTTAGGATTAAGACTAGGATTACTACTACTTTCACCTTTTCTACTTTTTTTACTACTTTTTTTAAGCATACCAAATATATTTTTAGGTGCCATAATTTAAATACGAAACTAAATTAAAAAATCTAACACAAATATTAAACACACAAATGAAATACGAAAATATAACACGTAAAGTAAACACAAAAATTAAGCACTAAAATGATACATAAAAATTATATATTAAAATTAGGAGATGGAACGAGTGCACCGTGATTAAATATTGAAACTTGAAGAAATTGCCCAAATACTTGACGAATTTAATTTGAAGCTTGAAAGTTGCTCCAAAATAATTGCCCAAATACTTGAAAGTTGAAACTTGATACTTGATAGTAACAAAATTGAGAGAATAATATAGAATATAGATAGAATATTAGATGGTAAGAGATTGAGATAGAAGATTGATTTTTTGTGGGAAAAAAATGAAGAAGAATGGGAGATATTTATAGTAGAAAATAGGGTCAAAGTGTAATTTAGTAGACTTAGGGGTTATATTAAAAGTTTGGGGGTAGGGGGTGTTTTGGGATGGGGTAGGGGCTGTCCAAACAGCTATTTTTTCAATTTTGGCAGTTGCCCAACGGCTATAAACGGCTAGTTTTTTTTAAAAAAAAAAATCAAGCGGGATGCGGGACGGGACGCGGGACGAGACGGGACGGGACAAAGCGGGACGAAACGGGACGGGACAAACGGGACGAAATGGTCATCCCGTCGCGTCCCGTGTCCCGTCCCGCGTTGGCCCGTCCCATTTGACTTGAAGCGGGACGGGACGGGACGGGACGGGACGGGGACGGAACGCTCCCGTCCCGTCCCGTTGGATAGCCATAGTCTTAACCACCACCCTCCTATTATTTTTGTCAAATTTTGATTTTAACAAGCAAAGAGTATTCTGAATGTGTTAAATTTAGTACAAAAGAAAGTGTACACGGTGAAATTGGAGGGTCCAATTTCTCGTCATTAAGTCACTTAGGAAGATCACCTCGAAGGCTCAAGGCTGCGGCCGAGTATCCTCCCTCGAGGGTCGTCGACACTCGACCTCAGGGTAGTAATGATTACGGTAATAGTAGAAATGGGAGTTCCCTAGGCATACTGCTAGGACTGACAGAGCCTAGTGGACTACTCTAAACCCGAATCAGGGTGTCATCTAGCTGTCTCATCTCCATATCTTTGTAATTAATGCATTTTGTACTATGATGAGATTCCTCTCATATATAAAGGGGATCCTTGACACTTTGTAAAACTGTCTGTTGCTTCAGTTGCTCCGCACAAAATATAAAAGAACATTTTCTCTGCTTTCTAACACATTCTCTTGATATTATTGCTTCCATTTACTATCTTCATTATTGTTCATCATTTATTGCTTACCATTAGCCATAAAGAGCCTTCGTTGATTTTATTATAACTATTAGTCATACCTCGACCACCTTCGATAGCTCACAGCCGAGCTCCAACCTCGAGGCCTCGATTGTTAACCTATTGGTTTGATTATCACCTTATCCTTAAACTCTTATTTCGTTTCTAAGTCTCACATACATAACAACTTTTGCTTCAAAATTCGAGAAACCTTGCCAGGACTTTGTCGGCGCCGATGGCTGTGAGGATCCTCTTTTCGATCAGTGGCGCCCTTTGCGGGTTTTCACTAGCTGACTACTCCCATTCCTCTTCTCACCATCACCTTATAGTACCCTTTACGAGTTTTCACTATCAAGACTCTCTTATTTTTTATTTCTCTGCTTACCATCGCCTTATGGTGCCCGTGTGAGTTTTCACCAATAAGACTCTCTCATTTTATTTCTCTTATTTTGACTGTACCTGATCCAAGTAGTTGTATTCTCTGATCCTTGAACATTCTCGCCGATTGATCGGAAGGACTTGAACAGGGTTTGGGTAAAAAGGATTTGGCTTGAGTTACAACTTTGGAACATTTTGGGCGGGATCATCGCCGAACCATTATAACATCTGCTCCAGTTTTACTTTTTTGGGGACTGTGGAATTTTGTTTTGGTGTGACTGAACCCCAGAGAGAGGTTGCCTACGTATCCTTTCAGAATCAAGTCGAACGTAGTACAGAAAAACTTTGTTTTTGATTTTTCTTTTGTTTTTGTATTTTGTTTTGTTCTCCTTTTTTTCCTTTCCATTTTTTTTTCATTTCATTTTTTGTTGCCCTTTTATTCCCTTTTTTGTATTTTTTTTCTTTTTCTTCTCTTTTTCATCAATTTTTTTTTTCATTTCTTTTCAATTTTCATTTTTTCAATAACACTTTCAAGTTCCAAAGAGGGTAAACAAAGAAGAATAATTGGCTCAAAGGGTTTGCAAATAGTTGTAATGTTTGGGTAGCGAAAATAAAAGCATTCGTTATCCCAACCAGAGAATATTAATACTATATGGAGGATCAATTAGAGTACCTTTGGGTTGCATTTGCATTGACAGTTATTTCAGGGACATTTCCTTCGATGCGGCCCAAGTACAACACACTCTTTTGGGCAGTACTCTTGTTGCAATGTATGAACATTTTCAATATGGAACCAATTTTCCTTCAGTTGTTCCAACTCTTTGTTTTATTTCCTTAAACTTATCTTCTTTGCATTCTGGCTCTTGACTCATTATTTCAAAGTCTGACAGCGTCTTAGGATCTGGTCAAGAAGTCCACAAGCATATCATGCTATTGAAATCTGCATTTAACAGAACTGAAAAGATAATAAGAAAAACAACAAGATTAAGAAAAGAGGCATTCCTGGACAATGAAATATTAATTTTATTTGATTTTTTTGAATTTTTTTTTTGATTTTTTTTTAAATTTTTGAAGAGAGAAAGGTTTACATAAGAAAGTAAGACAATAGAGTAAAACATCCGGTTCATACTCTGAGATAATCCGACTGTAGAAAGGATGACAAGATTGGCTACCGAGACTCCCATTTGATAGGGAACTTTCACGCTTGGCAATCGTGTTTTTGACTTTTCTTCTGTCTCGGCAATGGCTGCAATGGCCTTCAGTGCCGAATCAAATTCCTTATCTTCACAAGTAATACCGACTACTGGCCCATTGGTGTGCGTAGGCAGAGGATTGTTCATAATGTTAGGAGCCTCTTCATCACGAAAAATGATTCTTCCAGCTTCAATCAAATCTTCAATTACCCTTTTGAGGGTCCAACAGTGATCTGTATTGCGCCCCACCGCTCCAGAGTAGTATTCACATCTAGTATCAGCTCGGCGCGAGGGGACTCGAGATTTGTCCGGTTTGGGGTCACTGGCTGTAGGAAGCCTCGCCTGACTAGCTTTTGGAACAAACCTGAGTATGATTCACCAATAGGGGTGAACTGATTCCTTTTGAAAGGCTCTCTTGGGTGAGGATTGTACTGGGAAACATTTGATTGGGGATTATATGGAGCTTGGTAAGGATGGACATTTTTGGGAGGCGGAGTTCGGTTTTGTGTATAGTATTGTGGCAGCGTGCAAGGTAGCGCATTCATCACCGCATACCAACAAAACCAACCACCTGAACAGAACCTGGCTAATTTGCTCACACCACGACCTTGTTAGTTTTGAGACATTTAACATATAGGAAATCACATGTTGGGATGTAATGCACCTAACAGTTAAACGCTTCTACCGTATGTTTGAACGGTTGCATGTTTCATTCCTACCTTAACTAACTCTTTCGGTATGTACCTCTTTTCTTTTATTTCTGCCTCTCTTGAATCACTCTTGATTATTTTTTTCATTCTATTGTTGCCGCTCTTTTATTTTTTGGTACTCTTTTTTCTTTTTTCTTTTTTCTTTTTTTGTTTTTGTTTTTGTCACTCTTTTTTCTTCACTCAATTTTTTTCAGTTTAATTTTCACTCAATTAATTCTATAGCTATGATCGAATTCGATGAGGATTGCCTAAGTATCATGACCCCGCATGAATCACTTGCGTAGTTCGGGAAGATAAAAAATGGAGTAAATATACTAACTCTTTTTTTTTGTTGGAATTTTTGAAAGGAATGCTTTAAAAGAAGAAAGGAAATATTTTTTTTTTTATTTTAAATTTTGTTTTGTTTTTTGAAAGAAAGACTTTTAAAAATTTATTCGCTTTTGATTTGAACTTTGAGAATTTTAAAAGTGAAAAGAATTTTTTTTTTGAATTTTTATTTGTTTTCTCTTTTTCTACAGAAGAAAGAAAATATTTTTGGATTTTGGAAGTTGCCTCTTAATTTTAGAAAGAGGGACTTTTAAAAAAATATTTTGGATTACCGAGTTTTTTTTACTTATTTACAAAAGTGCTTCTAAAAAAAAATAATATTTTTGGACTTCAATTTTTTTTTTTGGCATTTACGAAAGAAATACTTTTAGAGAAGGAAAAGAATATTTATTTTTTTTGAAAAATATTTCAAAACAAAGAAAACCCGTATGAAATACTCCAGAAAGAAGAAAACTACTTTTTTTTTAGTTTTAAAAACTTTTTTTTTTTGAATTTTCTAAGGAAAGATTTCTAAAGGAAAATATTTTTTGGATTTTTGAAAATTGAAGCCGGAACCGATGAGGTTTGCCTACGTATCTCACATCCGGTGAGAATCAGACCTGCGTAATTCGATAAAATTGGGTACTTTTCTCTTTTAATTTTTATAAAAATTAATCTTTACACCTCAATGCCAGACTATACAAAACCTTTTTTTAAAACAAAGGTTTATTTGTACTAAACTAGGAGAATGATTCCTTTTTTTTTTCTTTTTTTTATTTATTTATAATTTCGCAACACTGATTTTCTAAAGCCGGTTGACAATGCAAGTAAGTCTTCCAAATGATGTATCAAGTAGCACATATATGAACATTATGGTCTCAAAGAGGATGCATGTCTTATACGGACCCGACCCCTGTGCCGAGTTTCGTAAAGTCAAATGCATGTGAAGCAAATAAAGCGAACCTACTAGGGATATCCGGCATGAGGTTTGTCATTCTAGGTTTAAATCCTATTTGAGAAGGTATCTAGACTGGATTACTCGAGAGGACAACCCGAGCCGAGGATGGTCAGCGTACCGGTAGCATTGCTTTCCGGCTTTGCTGGTGGTGCTCCCCACCTAAAATATGTATGATTAAAAATCCTTCACCGGGCGACAAGCACCTCGGCTATCTCAAAGAAAGCGGGCTATGTCAAGCAAATGCCCAATTTTTAATTTCAAGAAGACTCAGAGGGGTGCGTGAGAAAACAGTTTATATGTACAGTTCAACAATATCAAAATGGTAAAAATCGAACAGGTAGCACATTGCACAAATAAATCATAATATATATAAAATTAATAAAGCCAAATAAAAAGTCAACATGTACAAGCTCGAATTCTGGTTATCCCCAGCAAAGTCGCCAGAGCTGTCACACCCCTTTTCTACCCCCGCAAAAGAATAACATGTGTGTTATTGATTGTGAGTTAAAGAGTTGTTCCAATTAAAGTGACAATTTTGAAATAGGGATTATTTTATTGTTCAGAGTCGCCATTTGAAATTGATTTTTAGGTGTTCCAAGTCACCTTTTATTTGAGTCCCTTATTCAAAGGAGAATTTGATTCTTTCATTATTGATCTGCGAAAACAAAGTCCGGGTAAGGAATTCTGTTGACCGGGGAGAAGGTGTAAGACATTCCCTGAGTCCCGTGGTTCTAGTACGGTCGCTTCATTGACTTAAAATTTGGCTGAAGTTAAATTTGGACAAACTGTGATTTATATGACTTTTCATGTTTTACCTATCTGCTTTTATTTCTTGTTTATTAGAAAAATTAACAAATATAATAAAATTTCATAATCACACTACGCAAGTGAATGCGTGATCGAGATGAAATTTATTGACTTGGTCATAACAGCGCTACGCAAGCGAATCCGCAGTCATGACAAAGAATTATTAGCACATTATTACTTTTTGAAAAAAATTACTACAATTATGCTTTGAGGAAAAATTAACTTTTTGAAAATTTATCAAATGTCACCCACCGCGCTATGCAAGTGAATCCGCGGTTATAAGAAAGGGATTAATTAAATTAAAAATTAACTAAAACTAATGGATATGACATGAGATTGTTGAATTGATTTATTGAATGTTAAGCATCACGCTACGCAAGCGATTCCGTGAGTTAGCAAGCGATTTCGTGAGTTAAAGCGCGCCTACTGATTGCTTAGCGTTTGATATTATTAAAATTATTAAGTTGTCAACATATTTTAATTACAAGGAAATAATATGAATTTTAGTTACTCGACTACATTTATTTATTTTGGCATCGAGCCAGTAGCGATTTGCTATGGAAGAGGGGCCAATATTTCATGGCCTAAATGGCTATTAAAAGAGCCAGACCAGCTAGCATAAATGCTTGGGCCTGGACTTAATTTATTATGCCTAATTGTTTTATTTCTTTCCATTAAGAAAAGAATATGCCCATAACACTTATACAAATATTTTCAGAAGACTTCTCCCAATTTAACAACTTAATTTCATACTTCAAGATATGAGACTTTGTTAACAAAAGAGATTAAACAACTAACACATTATATTAACACTTGAAGAGTTAAATGAACCAAACAGAGGAATAAACTATTGCATAAACTACAACACAAATAATCTTTTTCCAATTACATGTCCAAAGCTCAACTAATTACTTCCAAATCACATTCAAAAGGATAAGCAAAATAAATCACTGTGCAAATAGAATTAAGTAAAGCTCCTTAATTTTCATATAGAATCCATATATTAACAACAACATGTATTAAAATATATAGCTATTAAAGAACTAGAAAGCTGAAGCTCTTTTTTGATTCCCCTTTTTACCTGTTTACCAACACATTAATTATACATTAACAACTAAGGTATATAAAATAACTAAATCTGAAAACAAACCAATCAGAGAATGCAAAGTGAATATTTTCTCATTTCTTATGATAATATAAGGATCAAAACACATCTCAAAACAATATCTTCATTGTCCTATTGTAAAGACAATTGCTCTAAAGGTTTTGAAAGAGTTACCTATTGCAAAATTTTAGCAGCAACAATGACCTTCGAAGATGTTAAAGTTAAACTAACAAACAGAGCGTACACTAGAACCCGGCAGCAGCAACACCAAACAGACAGTAGCAAACAGTAGCAACAGACTCAAGAATACCCCTAAAAAACCCAGCAAGAAAAGCACTTGAACGAGCACAAAAGCTCTGGAATTTATGCTTACCATTTAGGTGATCAAAATCTCTTTTTTGCTCTCAAAGTTGTATATGTTTTGAGTGTAAAAGATCTATAGCTGTGTGATCGATTGTGTCTCAAATGAGTGAGAGGAGACCCCTTTAAGCAGGAAAAATAAATACCTTTGGACATATTTTGGTTCACTAAAAATCTGTCCAAAAGACTTATTTTTTCTCACCAAAACTTGTCCAAGGACTGTCCAAATAGTAGAAAGGACAATCCTTTTGACTAAATTCAGACACAAGAAGAGTAGTTGTACTCTTAGCATGCTTCAGTAGTAAAAGTAACCATCTATGTACTCTACTCAATCATTCCTTTCTACACCCTCAACTTTAACATTAGCAACTAAAGGACTATAGGACTATATTTCATCATATTGAAACTAATAAAAGCCAACAGAAGATTAGTATAATTGTAAACCAATTGAATCGCTTCGACAATGAACCAGACTAACTAGCTAATTCGAACTTCAATCAAATTAATCACATGAATAAAAATCGAAAAGAGCTAATACAAGTATTAAGAGAATTGTTAACAAGCACAACCAAATTGTAGTTATGAAAGAAACTGAACATATGACCAACACAATTTAGAAAATAAAATAGAACCTACAGTAAACTAAAGCTAAATTTAACATAAAACAAAGAGGAGAAAAAATGAAAAAGGATTAGGATTTCAATATGTATATCTGTGAAAGCGATATCAAACTAATCAAAGAAGAAATGATTAACAGAACTTAAAACTATACTAAAATACCAAAATCAATCACAAACAATAGGAAAAAAAACAAGGAGAAAGGGAAACAATATTCCCAACTTCAAACATTCGGGCAGTAGCAGTAGCACGGTGGCATTGGCGGTTGCTCAGTTCAAGCAAGCTTCGATTGTTGACATTCTCGAAACCAAGAACTCCGGCGAATCCGAGTCCGGTTTCAATGATATCAACAACACAACTTTGCTCGAGGCCGGTTTGAAGAGAGAAACGAGAGAGAGTGGTGACAGTGATGCTTCGCCAGTGGCGGTGTCACGGCAGTGTGGGTGGCTGCCAGTGGTGGTGAGGCTTTTCGGGGTCAAGACCAACATAGGATGATAGATCGTGTGGACCTCTACACGTCTTATAATTATTTTATGAAGGAGAGGTCTAAAATCCGACGAATTTATAAAATAAAGTAAACTAGGGTTTCAGATTTTGGTTTATTCGTGGAGTTTGAGAGGGATTCAAGGGATTTGGTTCGTGGATTCATGAAGAGGAAGAGGAGAGGAAGAGATTGGCGTTGGTTGGAGGGTGTTTGGCCACTGGAGGACGGCGCCACCACTGTGGGGAGTGGCGGTAAGGTGGCGGCGGCTTGAGAGAGGGTGAGAGAGAGGAGAGAATGACGGAGAAGTCTCTAGGGTTTGGGAAATGGCAAAAATCTGATTTTTTAGGTGTTTTATTTGATATGGGATATCAAATCAAGGCCGTTGTACGAAGGATTATGGACGGATGAGATCAAGTTTTTGGATTACTAAATAAAACGACGTAATTTTGATCCAAAACTACGTCGTTCGGACCCTCCCCTGGCAAGCCCCTTGTGGACCGGTTTTGGACGAAATTGGCTCAAAGTTTGGGCCAATTTTTGCTCAATTTTAATTAAAATACACTATTCCAATCCCTACCCCGTTTATTAACTCTTAGAACCTATACACACACAAATCAGAACAAACAAACACACACACACACACAAACACACACACACACACACACACACACATATATATATATATATATATATATATATATATATATATATATATATATATATATATATATATATATAATTAGGCATTTAGACCTGTCATCGTAAATATGCTCGAGGACCTCACCAGAAGGATCGAATCGGGCGAGAAAATGATAGAAGCCAACGATAAGAAGGTCGAGACTTACAACTCCAGGGTGTCACACCTCCTTTTTCCTACACCCACGGAAGGGGTATAGGGGAGTTTTTTCTAATTTAAGGAACAATTGAAACGAGATTATTTATTTAAATTTCAGAGTCGCCACTTGGAATAATTTATGGTGTCCCAAGTCATCGGTTAAATCCCGAATCGAGGAAAGATTGACTCTTTTTTAGTCCGCGAAACACAGAAATTTGAGTAAGGAATTCTGTTAAACCGAGAGAAGGTGTTAGGCATTCTCGAGTTCCGTGGTTCTAGCACGGTCGCTCAACTGTTATTATTGGCCTATTTATTTGATTTTATAACACTTTTAAACCTATGTGCATCTTTTAACTTTATAATCGCTTTTAATAATCCGAGTATTATACGACTAATTATTTGATTATATGTCGCGAATCATGTCACGGGAGTCGTTCCCAGGATCCACAATATGTTTATCTTAATAATAAGATTAATTTGTGGCCGAGTCACATAAATGTACCCCCGAATTTTAAAATTTAGGCATCACAACTATGTCACGGGAATCGTACCCATAGCCATGATAAATTATATTAATCATGTCTAAAGCAAACTACGAGGTTCATTTTTTACTTCTTAAAACTAATTCGAGCTTTGAGAGGTTATGAATTATGGGTATAATTGCATGGGTAATCCCCGAACTGATTCAAACATAATCAAAATCTTCTACATACCAAGTATCTAAACAAAGTAAAAAAATGCTCCTGGAATGAAACCACTTAATGCTTCTACTCACACTAACGGATGGAAATAGGGTCCAACAATCAAGGATGCCAAAGTCAATTAACAAGATGCTAATCCAGAACCAAGGAGTGGCAAATACTGAAGCTGTGCGAACAAACGCTAGGCATTTTACTATAAATGATCTCATGAGCAAATTGTGTATGCGTCTAATGTCCACAACCAGATAAACTCCGTTCAAGCCAAGCTAATCTTGAATTCCAATATATGTACTTCAAATTAAGCTATAGAACAAAGTAACAAATCTAAGCATGAAGCTATTTGTGTTTTTTAAACAGGGTAAAGCCACTTAAAGAAAACAAGAAAAACTCCAAATAAAATCAACACCATAAGCAACATATTACATAAAAAATATGAATATTTCAAATACAAAAATAAATACCTGGTTGTACTAGAGTCACTGAAATGGATGTTTCAATTTCTCAAAGTATCCAACAGTTACACAAGCAAAAAAATAAAATCGTGACTGCAATGGGAAGCCGAATCAGACAGTAGCTCGAACGGAGCCTCGAATCGGCGACAAAATTCGACAACGGACCTCAAACTGGCATCAGAAAGCTGAAAACAAGACGGGATCATAAATCGGCATCGGAAAAATCCAACGAGCACGAATTCAGACCCAAACGAGCTTAAACAGTGAACTCCGATAAAATAAACTACAACTCTGTTTCTATTTCGATCTCCCTCTTCAAAATGATACTGAACAAAAGAAACTGAAATATTTTGAATATTTTCTCATTGTACTAAGCAGATCAATCCACCCTTCCCCCTTTGATCCGTTGTGTGCCTCTGTGTGTGCGTGTTTGTGAAGGTGACGAAGGTTTTAGAGTAGGGAGATGGCGAAAATGGAGTTCAGAGATGGAGGTATGGTCGTTTGAGGGGGTTACTGGTTTGTTGAAGACGACCGTTGATCCTTGTGTTCAAAATGGCTGAAGCAGATGAATCAAGGGGTGGGTTTTGGGTATATGGCTGTGGAAGAATTATTTCCTTCAAGTCTTCGTGAAGAAGATGATCCCTCAATATTCCTGGAAGTCCGAAATTTTTTCTCAAAATGGCGCTGATTTTTCTTCTCCCCATATCTTAGGTGTTACTCCCTGTTGTATAGGTCTAGGTCTAATGTATATTTTTATGTATTTTGCCAATTAGTTCCTAGGTCTTTTGTGTATTAGGTCCCTAGGTTTTTAAGAAAGGTATTAAGAGTATTGGTCTCAAGGAATGGGCTTGGGAATTATGGGTTAGGTCCGAAAAATAGGCCTAAATATGGGACGTTTGAACCTAATTTTTATTCTTTCTCTGCTAACGAGCCTAAAAATCGATCTCATTTATTAATTAAATATACTTAAGTAAAATAACTATTAAAATGAGACTGAATATTAAAACAAAACTATTTTTGGTATTTTTCAAGATTTAAAAATGACTACAAAACATTAATTAAAATATTTTCTTATAATTTTTGTTTCCTTGTAATAAAGTAAATGAGTAAAAATGAGTTGAAATAGCTATATTAGGCCTAAATTAAATATTTATGCGCTAAAATATGAAAAATCTTGGGGAGGGTCAAAAATCAAATGTCTACACAGGGTCGGCAAAATTTTAGGAGCGCCCCGATCTTGAAAGGTGTGGACTCAAAGAAGTTCGTACAGAAGCCGTTCCCACAGGAAGCGGCCTCGAATCTATTCCAAAGACGTTCAGAATGGCAGATCTTCAAAAATATAACGGTACCTCGGACCCTAATGAGTAAGTTATTGCTTACACCTGTGCAGTAAGGGCAACAACCTGAAGGACGATGAGAGCGAGTCCATCCCGCTGAAAATGTTCGGAGAAACACTTTCTAAAGGGGCAATGATGTGGTATCATAACTTGGCCCCGAACTCTATAGACTCATTTTCCATGCTGGCAGATTCCTTGATAAAGGCGTATGCCGGGGCTATCAAGGTGGCCACAAGGAAATCCAACATCTTCAAAATCAAGCAGAGGAAGAACGAGATGCTGCAAGAATTTGTATCTCGCTTTCAAATGGAATGAATGGAACTACCACCGGTCTCTGAAGACTGGGTGGTACAGGCCTTCACTCAAGGTCTGAATGAGCAAAGCTCGGAGGCTTCGAACCAGCTGAAAGATAATCTGGTCAAATACCCGATATGACCTGGTCGGACATCCACAACCGATTCCAGTAAAAAACAGAGATGCCAGATGGCCCAGGCCTATATAATCGGGTCCTTCACAAAGGAACCATAACTTAGTTGCAAAATTCACAACATGCACAGACACAGGACCGAGGATAGTAGGCAACTCCGAGAGGAAGTGGATCAGTTACTCAACAATGGTCACCTTCGGGAATTCCTCAGCGACCGAGCCAAAAATCAGTTTTGAGAAAGAGAAACAACCAAAAGAACAAAGCAGACGAGCCGCAACATATCATCCACACGATCTTTTGAGACAGCTGCCACTAGATGAAATACAAAATTCTCCACCAATAGAGGGAATAATAAATAAACCAACGATAAGATAGCAACCACGATACATGCTCTCGGCTGTATTCGAATAAATGACCATACTGCGTCCTCCAAACAAATGCCAAGGTTCAAAAGAGCCATCACCACCGAGGTATAACAATATCCCTTTTCATTTTATATTTCATGCTAACCTTTGTGCAGGCGCCCGACCAAAGCAGTCAAATCGCTAACCTAGCTCGAAGACCTTAAGGTTTTAAAGCATCCATTATAATCTTTTCCTTCGGCCGAGTTTTTATCCCGAAAAGGCTTTTACTGGCAAGGTTTTTAATGAGGCAACATCTACAAGCTACCTAAGGAAGACTCAACAAGTATTCGAGGCTTCTTCTGCAATCAACCTCAAATATTGGGGGGGGGGGCATCCCCCCGGAAGGCCACACACTCGAAAAATCCAAGAAACACCAAATGAACCGTGTTCGTATAGCCAAGCCCAGACGGCGCAAACATGTATACTTGTACCAAGTAATCAAAGAATAGCTTTTGTCAAAGTATCTCACACTCCAAGAGAAACTCATCATTTTCGCAATAACGACTCCTCCGTCGAAAATTACCCGAACACTCGGGGACTGGCGTCAACAATTCAACACCTGAACGACCTCCGGGTCGGGACTCCAAACTCATAAGCTTTCAATGAGGTAAAATGAAAATCATGAAACGTCTTCAAGGCCAAAAGTGTCCCAAACACTCGGGGACTGGCGTCAAAATCTCAAAAATCACATAACCTCAGGGTCGAAATCTCCAAAATCGTAAGCCCTCAATGAGGCAATACCAAGTTTACAAATAACGGATCCTGAGCTAGAATACACTCGATGACTCGGGGACTGTCGCCAATCAACATTCGTTAAAAAACCTGAGGCCATAAGACCCCAAGCGGGCAGACGCGGTCTCGTTAGACCTACATAAGGCAGCAACAATATCTGTAAGACCTGAAGCAAGGCATGAACCATACTTGTACCAAGTATCTAAAAACTGTAAGACCTCAAAGGCGTAAAATTTTTGTAAGACCTTACTAAAGGCATAAACCTGATCTCAATGTTAAGGCTATATATCGAACTTATAAGACCCCTAAAAGGCATACCCTCGATATAGACGTCTAAACTACTTCACTCGGGATCAAAAATGGCTCCGGCCAAGCAAAAATGACAACGGTCATAAAGCTGTATCATCCAAACTAACGCGACTCGATGACACCCGACCGTCGCTACAAAATCACAGGCCTTTAATTATTTCGAATCTACTTCGAAACAAAACGGTTAAACAGGCTATCCTTGACATAGGCAAAAGGGCTTCGACCATGTCAGCTCTAAATTACAGGCTTCGAGCTGCTCAGGCACAGAGCCAAACTTCCCGAGGTGCTCGATCATCGCCATATAATCACTCATAATCGAGGTTTTTATTGAACCGTCGAAGAGTTAGGCAAAATTTACTTCAAAAAGTCCTTAATGAGGGAAAAATAAATCCAATAAAGGTCTCTTTGACCCAAGGCGTAAGAGCCGTTGTCGCCACTCCATATAAAAGGCCGGTTCGACCTAAGGCGTAAGAGCCATTGTTGCCGGCCCACATAAATCCAAAACTTGAGGGTCGAATGAGCTCGAGTCGAAACCCGACTCGAAGACTGAACCCAAAATAGTTGACTAAATATGCCTAAGAGCATAGCGTAAGAGCCATTGTCACCAGCCTAATGAGCCACAGGGCCAGACACATTAAAGGTCGCTTCGACCAAAGTCATAGGAGCCATTATCGCCAGCCCACACAAATACAAAACTTGAGGGTCGAATGAGCTCGAGTTGAAACCCGACTCGGAGACTGAACACGAAATAGTTAACTAAAAGGGTCGCATCGACCAAACGCGTGAGAGCCTACCGGCCAGCCTAATGAGCCCTAGGGACATATCACGAATCTAAGTATTCCTACCAAATCAAAGGCCAGTTGATCTGGCTAAAATCTCGGCAAACACAAACCCAGAAGATACAAAATCGCGAGGCTTCCCCCTTATGCACACATGTAATAAAATACAAGCTCCATTTACGACATACTGTGAAAGTACTATGTACAAAGATAGGAAAAAAATAAACATCCCCCTTGGGGACTATGGTCTAACGGCCCCGTCCTCGCCATCTTCGGCATCAGACAAAATGAACTTGGTATTATATTCCTCCGCCTTGGCTTGCTTGATATCTTTCGAAAGATCAAAGCCCATGGCGTGAATTTCCTCGAGAGTTTCCCTCCAAGATTTGCACTTCGCACACTCTTTGCTACTGCTCGCACAACCAAGAGTTCTCATCAGCTCAAATCTAGTAGTGAAAGCGCTCTTCAAATAGGCCGCCACTTTCTGGCCAGCCCTAGTGCCGCTCATTACAGCTTCGGCCCGGGCATTCACCATCTTAGCCTTTGCCTTCGAAAGCTCGGACTCAAGCCTTGCGATCATATTCACTCGGGCAGAATCATTCACACAAGTAGCCCGGACTTGCATCTCGAGGGCAGAAGCCTTAGCCAAAACACTCTCCTTGGCTGCAACTTGGGCATCTACATGAGCCCATAGCTCGTTAAACTCACGTTTGGCCTGACCAACTTTGCCCCAAAGTCATTCCAGCTCCTCCATTTTGCTCTCCAACTGGAATATCGAAACATTAATCTCTGAAGATAAAAGGAGGAGCATACTTTAACATGAAATACAAGATACCTCTCTTTTGAGATGGCTCTCGCAGCTCTGGCTACGATCTGCCTCACACTACAGGGATACCAGCTCACTTTTCTTTCTCGCATAAAGAAGCTTGAGGTATTTCTCCCTATCCGAAACTTTTCGCAACCTAGCCTCATAGCGAAGCAGCTCGGAATTAAGCATGTCAAAGTCCTACAAAAAAAAATTCAATACGAAAGGAAGAGTATGAAACCTGAATAATCCTGGAATGATATCGATCGTCCGTACTCGAACGAACCGGCTCATCCATCCCCGGTCCTCGTCCTCGTTGCCATTCATGGCAGGACACCGGGTGGATCGATGCTGCAGATTAAGCAAACCCCGATAATGTAGTGGCCGATATAAACTCACGAGATGACTGATGGTAAATTCGAGCTCGGCCTTATCTGCAAAGTTTCTTATCGTCTACACTATCTTCCAAAGTGATGGGTGAGCATGTGTCAAGGTAACCCGATATCTCCGACAGAACTCAAGCACGACTGGTCCAGGGGAACCAACATAAAAGTATGCGTATACATGCTCAAAAACCCCTCAACGTAGGTCATGATGCTCTCTTCAGAGAAAGGTACTTGTAGTACAACTCCTTCTCCCCATCCGTAGTATTTTCTGATCATTTCGAGGTGTTACTCCACTACTAATGAGATAAACCTCGACGCGCGCTCTCGATGTCCTTGAACGTTGGGAGGTCTCTCCAACATAAAGTCTCTCCTCGAGACAAAACACCTCGAGGCTCAATCACAGGGCACCGACGGTGTACCACCGACCGGATGGGGAGAATTACCCTCTTCTTGATGGGCGGATGTCGATGTAGTAGTCATGGCTACGATAAAATAAGCAGAGGATGTTATAGATTTGGGCAAAGATTTTGAGTTTAAATAACGGGAGAACTAGCACAAAACATGAAGTTCAATGGAAGAAATAGTTACTCAGAGTAGTAAAATCTCCACTTGAGAAGCAAGTGAAAGAATATATAGGGGCAAAGCAATGACTGCTCACCTACCTAGAGTGCTAATTTATTCTGGCCATGTTAATGTCACCTTTTACTTGGTAAATGTACTTGTAGGACCACCCCGGGGTCCCTTTATCATATCGCACGAATGCTACTATCCTGCGAAATTTGAGAGGAATTGAGACCTCGAGGGTTTCTCGCTATCACAAGCACTGGACCCAAAGAAGTTGTCGACCTAACTTCAAGACAGGACCCAATTTCGGGGTCCCGATCGCTCCAAGTATGGGCTCCAAAGAGCTAATGTTAAAATTCAAAGGTTAACTCTGCAAGGGCGGCGAAATATAAAGAATGGAAAGACTTGGAGTAGAAAAACCCTTTTGCATTGCCAAAATTATATTTATAAGGGGCGTCTTTACAAGACTCATTCCCCCGGGAGTACGTACACAAAAAGAAAAAAGAAAAAGAGCAAAGCAACACAAGGTCTACTCTTCATTGCTACTATCTTCTAAACCATCTCTAGGATCGTCATCTGGAGTGATCAAGAGCGCCGACTTTCTATCCAACTCACGAGCCTCCTCGATCTCGGCCGAAAGATCAATATCTTTGTCGACCCCCTACAAGTATTCCCTCTTAGCCTTTGCTTTAGCATGATCGATATCCCAATCTAGTTTCAGCTCGGCCTCTATCGATATATTACGGGCTATTTAATTCGTCGTGGTTGCGTCCTGCAGATAAGTAGAAACTTTTCCTTTGATCTCGGACTAGGCCGCAGTCAGCGCAACAATCTCCTTTCAAGCATTTTGGAGAAGATCATGGGTCGATTCCAACTCCAAGGCTGCTACCCTATCTCATTCTCTCAGCCCGAGGATCTCCATATTCTTTTGCCTGATCAGCGAACCCCTTTGCCCGATCTGCGAAGGGATAGGTAAGCCAGTTAGTATCGGATTATAGGAACAAAGGGAGGATTCACGCATGGCGAATACCTGCTCAACAAGGTCAGCTATTTCCCGAAGCGCTCCCTCCATAGAAGCTCGGAGCTCGTCTGAATCTTTCTCCTTTGGGGAAGAGTAAGCCTCCGACTCTCGTAGTACCGAGGTAAGCCTCTCAAGCTCCTTTTCACGGCATGAAAGCTCCTCATGGCGCCTGGAGAGGGAACGATCATACATATCCTTACACTAATGAATAATAGAAGAGTTAGAAGAATGAAGAATAATGCTCGAGACTAAAAGTAATACACAAAAAATAGCTATCACCTCCTGCAAGAACTCTCCACTGCCTTGACAGCACCAGGAGTATCGAGATTGATGTTCTCGCTAAAATCATCAAGAATGTTTCCAAGTGCACCTCCCCCCCTTGAAAGGACCCCCCCTTGGCGGTGTTCATATCCTGAGCGTCCCTTAGCTCCCCTGACGAGAACTAAGGGCCCGAACCGAAATCACCTAGGGCGTCGAAGTCCCCGATGGGCAACTCCTATCCCTGAAAAGCTCCGGGTCCCAACCCTTTAGAACCAGCAGCCACGGTCTCCCCAGCAGAAACTGCACCAAATCCGGTCATGGGATCCGGGACCACATTGATGCCCTCCTCGAGGGTCTTCGATGTACGGGCCCGAACTGAATCGGTCGTTCCTAATTCAGCAGCCTCCGGTCGAGGCACCTGCGAGGCTCCGTGCCCAACGTTTCTCTCAGTACCAATCGGTACTCACCCTCATCATCCTCAGCACCGAGGCTTGCTCGAGAAGTTGAAGCCAAGGTCCTAGTGGCAGCTCGAGGCCCGTGTGACTTAGGTTTCTTTATCACGGGAGGATTGACAACCACCTTACCTTTCCTTTTCTTGACCTTGGCAAGCTCCGAAGTCTCCATCTCGCCACCAGGAGGCGACCTCATCTGCATTCTCTCGCAAAGACATGCACGAGCGCAGTAACCATAACTTATCAGCACAAAGGATACGGGGAGAAACATAAAGCTAAGACATAGGTGGCAAGGAAAACTTTAACATGATTCTTGACCACCCAACGCTTCTTAGCCAGGTCGGGCTATGACTGGACAAGATATGGGAATGAGGTATCCATCCGCCCGATCCATCTCTGCAGATCCGAGACTGCTTCGGGATACCAAGCGGTAGCTGCAGAAGACAAAAAGAGATCATTTTTTCAGAAGGAAGGAAAGAAAATCACAAAACATGTTCGAGGTAAAAAATACTTACGATGTGTGTTCCATTTTTCCATGAAAGGCATCCTCCCAGCCGGAATGATGTCCGAGGTCTTTTTAACCCGGACGAATTTACTCATCCACCCTCGATCCTTGTCCTCGTCAGTGCTCGAGAAAAATGAATTTTTGGATCGGTGGCGAAGCGTTATCAAATCTCAATAAAATCGAGGGCTGTGCAACCTAATAATATGGTTGAGGGTAAAGGTCTCGCCCTCGACCCCATCGGAGAAGTGACAGAGCATCAAGACTATCCTCTAGAAAGAAGGATATATTTGATCGAGCGTCACTTGGTATTTGACGCAAAAATCGAAGATAACCGGATCTATCTCTGGGGGAGGGGATTTAGAAGGATCGACCAGACCCAAAGTGAATGGGTAAGTATATACAAGAAGGAAACCAGCCTTTTAATGCATTATGTTCTCATCAGGGCGGGGAATCTCCACCTCCACTGCCTCCCTCCATTGGCAGTCTTCCTTCACCTTCCCTATGTTGGTCACAACGCTAATGTATCGGGACACGTATTTGCATTGGCCCAGTGTAGATAAGGTTTTGTCGATGATAAAGTCCTTCAACATGTGAAGCTCGGTGAGAGTACATTGTCCCAAGGTGGGTATCACTTTGGATTTCCCTTTAAACGTTCGAGATGAAGAGGAAGCCACGTCTTTCTGAGGAACCATCTTGGAGGTTCTAGCCATGACGACGGTGAAATTTCTCTAAGAAAGTAAGAAGAAAGAATGCAAAAGGGGATAGGTCTGGCTTTGCGAATTTGAAGATGTTGAGAAAGTAAGAATTGTCAAACGATTGATGCATTTATAGGAGCCGAATGGGCAGCGGAAGGGACGAACTAATAGCAGTTCGTAGGCTTCTCAATAGTCATGTTTGACTTGTGTGAACTTTTTGGGCATGGAATTTAATGTTCTGATAGGCTGACGTCACGGCGATGATGCCCTCGAAATAGAAGCTCAAAATCGTTTCCTATCGCTTCATTCTAGGTAACGCAGGGACTATCTGTATACAGTGAAATCGGAGGGCCCAATTTCTAGTAATTAAGGCACTTCGGAAGATCACCTCGAAGGCTCGAGGCCGCGTCTGAGTATCCTCCCTCGAGGGTCATCAACACTCGACCTTTGTCTTTGTATCCTCCCTAGGCATACGGATAGGACTGACAGAGCCTAGTGGACTAATCTAAACGTGAATCAGTGTGTCATCTAGTTGTCTCATCTTCATATCTTTGTAATTAATGCATTTTGTACTATCATGAGATTCCCCGTACTTTGTAAAACTTTTGCTTCAGTTGCTCCGCATGAAATATACAAGAACTCTCTCTAGTCTCTAACACATTCTCTTGATATTATTGCTTCCATTTACTATCTTCATTATTGTTCATCATTTATTGCTTATCATTGGCCATAAAGAGCCTTCGTTGATTTTATTATAACTGTTAGTCATACCTCGACCAACTTCGATAGCTCACAGTCGAGCTCCAAAATCCACCTCGAGGCCCCCGAATCGACAAGCTCGAGGCCTCGATTGTTAACCTATCGGTTTGATTATCACCTTATCCTTAACTCTTATTTCGTTTCCAAGTCTCACATACATAGCGTCAACTGCTTAACAACTAGCATAACAATAGATCCCGTATTTTTTGAGTCTCATATTCAAATTTAATTGTTATTACCATTTTCACGGTAAACAGAAAGTTACATTGTTTTTGTTTGCAAAATAGTATATTTAACTTATTTTTCAATAAACAGTGTCCATTTTGAAAAACAAATACGGTAAAAACATTTTCAGAAAGTTTAGACAGCACAATATTAGTAGTTTGCAATTTCGTCTTTAATAATTCACAGTCCAGGCTCGAACAGCTAGCATGTGTTCACTATAAGACTCATTTTCCAGCCAAACAACCTCAACAAATTAAGTTGATTGAGAATATATTAGCCAAAACTTGGATCGATCTTAGTCAAATGTTTAATTGTTTTTGGTTGTGAAAAATTTTCCTAGTGAAATTATACTACACTAAATGGGAGAAAATGACACACGCCCTATTGTAGTCGTACATGTTCTGTTGTCCTTCAAGGAATATCATTTTTAACTAAATGTACTTGCATCAATTGACATGTGAATAAGGCTGTATGGTGGGCTGGGCCTGGCCCGGGATCAGACCGGGCCCGCGGGCTAAACGGGCCAAACGGTCCTGGCGGGCCGGTCCTGGCGGTTCTGGGCCTAATGGTGCATAAGGCCCGTGACGGGCCGGTCACAATCTTCAGGCCTACGAAGCCCGGGACCGCTAAGCCCGGGACCGGCTGGCGGGCCTGGGTCAGGCCTAGCGGGCCTAACGGGCCTAACGGCTATTTTTTTTAAAAAAATTTTTTTTTTTTTAAAACAAAAATCCCAACGGTTAGATTTTTAAAATCTAGCCGTTTGGGGTATAAAATATCCGTTGGCCACTT
>MU773555.1:28933-46979 GCA_026770625.1 Nicotiana glauca
TTTAGCCCAGGACCATCTGGGCTTAGGCCCGTCACGGGCTGGTTCCACCCAGCAGGCCCATGAAGCCCGGGACCGCCAAGCCCGGGACCGCCCGAGCCCGGGACCGTCAGGCCCAGGCCCGCTAGGCCCGGCCCGTTTGGCCCATTTAGGCCCGGGCCCGCCAAAAAATGCAGCCTTACATGTGAAAGTTATTTATAGCCTTTACTATTCAATATATCATAATGGCATAACACATAAAATACTGACACACCTGTGAACCTTGAGACTTGAGAGTAATTTTACAAACTCAAATCTTGTTAAAAGTGTGTTAATGACACACCATTTTGCTTAGGTGGTATGCGCGTGTTTAACACAAAAAATAAGAGGTGAGAAGGGCAAAAAGTTTGTCCAAAATTTAAGTGTCATCCGTCAAAAATTAAACAAAAATGAATTTTTATTTTATTTAAAAAAAAAAAACACTAAAAGAAAGTCAAAACAAGAGGAAGAAATAGAAAAGACCATCTGGTCTGAGCAATTCGTCGGTACCTTCACCATAAAAAAGATAAATCCCAATCTAAAAATTTACCCTATAACATTCAGTGAAAGAAGGGATTTCAACGATTGGTGGCAGTGTCGAATTTTTAAATCGGCATTTGGGAGGAGAAAGTTCTGAATCTCCATTATTAGGTTTTCTTTAAATTACGAATTGGCGTTTGACGGAGAAATTTGGAAACAATGTTGAAAAGTTGTTTGGACCTAATTGTGGATCTTGTTTGCTGAATTAAATCGTTGTTGCTATTCTAAAATTGATTTGAAGAGTTATTGGGTTTAAAATTTTGAATCAGATGCTGAGTTTGTCAAAATTTTCACATGTGATGAAAAAAATTCGAATTAAAATTTTGAGCTGCCAGTTCAATGAATGTGGAGATGGTTTGATGAGTGGTGGTAGATATGGTGGTGGTGGTCACCTGCAGTGATGTGTATGGAAAATGCAAGAGAGGAGGGCTGGTTTTATTTTTCTTAAATAAAAGAAAAATTCTCTTGTAGTCATAATTTGGAACCTAATAAATTTGTGAGATTGAAACCTGATGCATTTGTAGAAATATGTGAAATTATTATACAAAGATCGCTCTCAACATTAGTTGCTGGAGTCGATTCTCCGGCGAGTTGGGTGTGTAGTTCCTTTTCTTTTTCTTTATTTTTTAAATAAAACTTTGATGGATTCTTTTTATTCTTTTTTTAAAAATCAGTGACTCATGTCACGACCTTATTCATGCATGGTACACATATGTTTAGAAAAAGTGGTTAAACAAAAAAATGGTGTATCATTGACACATTTTAAAAAAGTTTGAGTATGTAAAATTATTTCGGTGGTCAACAAGTATGTTAAGGGGATTCCAAGAGACTGTTTAGCCTCTTAAGATTGTATGACAATTGTCAAAATCCTCGTAGTGTTTGCATATGTTCATTACCTCTAAAAACATCTTATCATCCACGTGTGAAATTATATTCCTTGTTGTGTACGGATTAAGACTATCCACAAATCTTTTGATCCTTTATCTTTCTCTAGGGATGAATATGGGGCATGCTCCGCTAAGTTGTTAAACTCCATTTCATACTCAGTAACAGATATTGTATCATATTCATATATGAGGTTTTTAAATTCTCGTCTGAGTTCATCTTATCGGCTGTTGGGCAAGAACCGTTTCACGATCCAAAACCCCTACCAATCAGGATCGTAATGGCGTCTAACATCGCTTGCTAGACAAGTCAACACACAACAGTTAAATATTAAAGAACTGCAATATATGACCAACAACATAATAATAACAAAGTGTGAAAGCAGCTCATAGATATACATAATAAGTCTAAAACCAACATCTAATGCAAACCATCCAAAGATGTGGAGTCATAAGTACATGACCTTCTACTGTTTACTATGTACATTGTTTTTGAAAGAAAAAAAATATTGTCCGAAAAATGAAAACAACATAATAGAAGTAAGAATATGGCTCAAGGATTGCGAACAAATTGTAGCTCTACCTCGAATCACCTGTCTGATATCTGCTAAGCACCTCTCGGGACTTTGTTGGTACCAATATCCGGATCTGCACAACAAGTGCAGAAGTATAGTATAAGTAGAATTGACCCAATGTTCTAAGTAAGTGTCAAACCTAACCCCGATGAGATAGTGACGAGGCTAAGACAAGGCACATGTAATAAACCTATGCAGTTATTAATCAAGAAGTAATGAAATAACAGGTACATAGTCAAATATAATAATGGGATAGTGACATGTGAAAGGGTAACAAGTACACAAGTAAGGGGCAATCAGCGGAAATATAAGTGACAACCACACTGAACAATCCTTCAAGAGTAAATAACGGAGCAATAAAGCCACGTCCACGTTTCAATGTCAAAGTAAAGAGTAACAAAATTAATAAAATTGCACGGTATTACCATTCGTGCTTTTATTCTCATCCTTATATAATAATATAAAAATAATTGCACGACATCACCCTTCATGCTTTTACTCTCATTCTTACAGTATAAAATGGTTACACAACATCATCCTTCATGCCTTTAGTCTCATCCTCACGATATAATATAAATAATTGCACGGAATCACCCATCGTGATTTTACTCTCATCCTCATAGCATAATATAAAATAATTTAACAGTATCATCCTTCGTGCTTTTATCTCATCCTCACATGATAAAATGATAAAAAGTATGGAAACACCCTTCGTGCATATCTTCACGTTCACTTAAGCAATAATTGTCGTACCCCATTTTCTTGGGAAAGTGGGTTTCGATTTTGTGACAACTCTTTTAAAGAGGTATTAAAAGAGGAGAGTCACCAACTAACGGTTTTAAGGTGCGTTAGGGAGCCTATTTGCATATGACTCAGGTTCAACAAGTTTGCATCACCAAAGATCGGATAAGGGCTCGAAATTATCTCGAACAGAAGGTGTTAGGTACTCTTCGATTTCCACAACTGTGAGTTCCGACCAAACTTGAGTTATATGGATAGTCAAATAAACAAAGAGAGAGAGAGAGAGAGAGAGAGAGAGAGAGAGAGAGAGAGAGAGAGAGAGAGAGAGAGAGAGNTTTAAGTAAATGAGAACAAACACTTGATTCAAATAATTAAAAAAAAGGAAATAAGATTGGGGGAGATCCTAAGCTTTTTAGTGTAACGACCCGACCGATCGTTTTGAACCCTAGCGCGTCGTTCGGCAGTCTGAGGCCATGAGCAGCTTCATTTTAGGTATTGTGACTTGTTCGCACGGTCGGAATTTAAATTCAAGAAGATCGGAGTAAAATTTAAATGAAAATTCTCATTTGAGAAGCTTAAAGTTGAAGATTGAACTAAGGTTGGAATTTTGAGTAAACAACCTCGGAATCAGGATCTGAAGGTTCCACCAGGTTCGTATGATGATTTCGGACTTGGGCGTATGCCCGGATTGGGTTTTGGATAACCCGGGAGCGTTTTGGCGCCTATTGTGGAAGTTAGCATTTTAGAAGGAATTTCTTAAGTTTGGCTTGGAGTGCATTTCAGCGTTATCGATGTCCGTTTAGGATTCCGAGACTGGGAATAGCTCCGTATGGTGATTCTCGAGTCGGGAGCGCGATCGGAATTGAATTCGGAGGTCCGTAGGTCTTTTTGGAGCAATTTGGTTAAAGTTAGAATTTGAAGGTTTTTGAAAAGTTTGATCGGAGATTGACTTTTTGATATCGGGGTCGGAATCCGATTCCGAAAGTTAGAGTAGGTCCGTAATGTCGAATTTGATTTGTGTGAAAAATTTGAGGTCAATCGGACGTGATTTGATAGGTTTAAACATCGGAAATAGAAATTGGAAAGTTCAAAATTTATAAAGCTTGGATTGGAGGTCGATTCATGGTTTTAGCGTTGTTTGATGTGATTGGAGGCCTCGAGCAAATACGTAATGTGTTATGGGACTGGTTGGTGTGATTGGTTGGGGTCCCGGGGACCTCAGGTGGATTCCGGATTGTTAGCGGATCAAATTTGGGTTAAAAATTGTTGCTAGTTGCTGGTATCTGGTTTCCTTCTTCGCGAACGCGAAGAGGAAAATTGGAGGCTTCAGGTTTTAGCCTTCACGAACGCGGAGGGGCGGGCTGAGCTGCTACGCGAACGCGAGGAGGGGATCGCGAACGCGTAGAAGGAAAAGGTGGGCCTGGGGTCTTTAGCCTACGCGAACGCGAGGCCTTGTACGCGAACGCGAAGGTCTGGGTGACTGGCCTTCGCGAACGCGAGCGGGAGACTGCGAACGCGAACGCGAACGCGAAGAAGGGCGGACCTGGGCTTGGCAGAATGTTTAAAAATCGGGATTTGGGTTCATTTCACCCATTTTGCATGGCTTGGGGGCAATTTTTGGAGAGCTTCAAAGAGGGATTTCGTCATCTATGTTAAGGTAAGTTATCCCCACCACTCTTGAGTTGAATATATCAATTATATATGACATTAAGCATGGAAATTAGAGTAAATATTGAGGTTTTGGTTGGAAATCTAGAAAACTATAATCTTGGATTTTAGCCACTATTTTGAGTATGGAATTAAGAGAAAGTTATGTATTTGAGTTCCAAAGGTCATGGGTAAACTTTATCTCTGAAAAATTATGGGTTCCGGGCATGTGGGCCCGAGGAAATTTTGGTCATTTCACTAGCGGAGTTGGGAATTTGTATAATCTGAATTGTTAACAAGTATTTAAGCATATTCTCATTAGTTTGTCGTTAATTGGCTAGTTTTGGTGCATTGTGCGTTGGTTCGTGCCTTCCGAAGAATGTAGAATGCCGGTTTTGAGTCTTCGGAGCAAGGTGAGTCTCCTTTCTAATCTTGTGAGGGGGAATTTACCCCGTAGGTGAAGTAATTGATTATGTGCTCCTATTTTTTGGGGCTACGTACGCATGAGGTGACGAGAGTCCGTGTGTAGCTACTATTATGCTATTGTCTGGGTAGTTAGGACCCAAAAGCATGTTGCACGTGGATTAATTGTGAACCCATTAGTAGCTTGAATTGCTTAAGTAACATCGAATTAGTAAGTAAATTTCTAAAAGGATTAAACTTTATTTCTTAAATTGTTAAAGTAGAATTGGTTTTATTTGAATAAATATTCCCCGATAAGTTCTTATTTGACTGATTGAGCATGTATTTTATGTGTGCCTGGGTCGCATGGATGATTCGCGAGCATAATATGTGTTTATTTATGGAACAGGCCGAACGCCTCGGTGAGAATAGATGCATCTATGGTTCGTGCCGCTCGACCCTCGGCAGTGCACAATTTACATTTATGTTGGAGCGTGACGTCGACCTCGGCATGATTTGCACATGTTTATCTATTACTTGAAAATTGTAAATGTGGAATTGGCCCTACGTGGCTTGAGATAAACTGATAAGATAATAAAGAACAAACTTTAGAAGCCCTTGATTTATTATTAAAGGTTTTACCTATTTTTTTCTGGCTTCACAATCAGAACTTCTATACAAATCCATGATTATCCTCGCACTTATAGAATATTGCTAATTGACCTCTGGTGAGTGTCGGAGTTGGCCATCTCGTCTCTACCCCTTCAGGATTAGGCGGGATACTCACTGAGTACACGTTGATTACGTACTCATACTACACTTCTGTGCATTTTTATTGCACAGGTATATATATCTCTAGTAGCCTATTGGGCGTAGCAGCACGGACAACTCTGGGACTAGGTAAGCTGCATTGTTCGAGACGACCCACAACAAGTGTAGTTCCTTTCAGCATTTTATTATTTATTCCATGTCCACTGTAGTTCGCACAGATGTTGTATTTTACTTTCCTTATCAATAGTTGCTCATGTACTTGTGACACCGGGTTTCTGGGATAGTTTTCAACAGATTTGTACTAATTGTTATTATTTAAAATTGAATTTATGTAGTGAACTTTTATTTATGAAAATGGAAGGAAAAACCTTAGATTTTCTAAAGTATTAAAAGAGGAATTAATTGATAATCTAGTTGGCTGGCCTGACAGAGGTGTCCGGTGCCACAATGACCCTTAGTGGATTTTGGGTCGTGAAAACATGGTATCAAAGCACTAGGTTCCCGTCGGCCTCACGCGTCATGAACAAGTCTAGTAGAGTCTCGCGGATCGGTACAGAGACATCTGTACTTATCCTCGGGAGGCTACAGGGCTGTTAGGAGTACTTCCCTTCTTGATTTCCTTTTCGTGCGGTTCGATTCCTTTGAGGCTTATGCCTTTGATTTCTTCCTATTCAATCTTACGCGAGCACTTGTTATAAATTGAAAATTGAAGGATTGTAATGGCACTTCAAATGTGGTGCATGATGATTTTCTCGGTATAGTTTATTGGACTATTATTGTCGTACTTTGGAGGGGTATTCTATTGTTTCAGCTCAGTAACAGAACTTCTAACAGCCTCGAGGCTAGGCACAGGTTGCCATGATGCTTATGAGCGATTATTTTGCTGTGTTGTTGTAATGGTAGGGTGTTGCCCATGTGTCGGGGTAGTGAATGAATTGAAGGGAGGTCTACTCAGCGTGTAATCAAGGGAGTCAGTATTTTATTCCCGGCAGGGGAAAGTCAATCGAACTAAGGATGGTCAGAAGTGGACTGGTGGAAGTAATGAAACGTGGTAATTGCAAGCGTGGTGGAGTTCTCCTATATATGGGGGTGATGTTGTCCTAATTGAACGCTTTAAGCTTGTCAGTGTTATGATCTGCTACAATTCACCTTGGGGCAAGATATTGTGAAATAGTATTGAAGATACAACTGTCAGATATCGCATGATGCAGTGGTTTAAGATCAAATCCGAATTTCTAATGTTGATGGCTCGATAAAGATGACCTTTGGAAAGGTTTAAAGTTAGTAGCAATGGTGGGTTCAAGTGCCACGAAGATAGATTTTATTTGAGGCAATAATTGAGCAGCAAAGTATGAGGAAGGACATGTGTGAAGTGCCAGGCGATGTTTAAAATTTCCAGAAGGCCAAGTATGAGAAGCAAGGTCGAGTGATCGATTAAGGAGATGAGTTCCGCCAAAGTGGGAGAGTGGCGAGGGTTGCATATGGGCTTGGTAGTAGGATGACTACGCGCCTTAAAGAGAGTTTGGATCGAATTGGGGATTTTCATGATTGGTGATTAAAGACTGCGGGTATGATGTGAAGTATGGGCTATTATGCGGCAGAAGTATGATATGGCGGAAATGAGCCACTTGAAATGGAGGAGGGTGCAGCATAACCCTAAATTTGGAAGGATGTTGCCGCGCATTTAATTGGTGTCCGCGAGGGGCGAATGGACTTGTGCAACTGGAAGGTGAGTTCGGACTCAGGATGGGCTATTGGTGTCATAGTGAATGTACCTCATGAAGCGGCGTGGGAAAATGTCGGGAGGTGATTCCCCTAGGTGGGTTATTCCCCGTGAGTAGATTAGCGGTCGCGTGGTTGGCGAAGCTTCTGCAAGGAATTATATTGGTTGTTCAATAAAGAGATCGGTAGTGGGAATGTGGATGAAGACTCAGAATATGAAAGATGGGGATTTACAGGAAGATCCCAAGAGATTTTGATAATTGGTGGTGTGAGGTTAATCAATAAGAGGTAAAAAGGTCGGGCGAACTCAAGAATGGTGAAATGATGGCTTCAATCTAAATGGGAGAGTCCCATTGTTTATGATTGGGCTGTATGATTAACTATTTGCGTGATTTCTATTTTTTAGCATATTGATTGATTAATCCAGCTACGAGAAAAGACCATAAGTAGTAAATTGAGCGGAGGAATTATTAAGGATGTGCTATGGTTAGCCTTCTTGGCTCATGTTCAGACTTGGAAAAAGGTTCAGGATTTATGCCTGGTATAGATACAGGTTTCAGAGGAAGTGATTTCGTCGGGTGCTTCGCCGAGAGAGTATTTGTGTGTTATAAGAATTATGAAGTGAATTATATTTTGGACCAAGCCAGAGCAGGTGGCTCTCAATAATAGTTCTAGTGATTTCAGAAGTTAAAGTGTGGTGCTCAACGATTTCAAGCCTATAAGTACAACTAAGAATCAAGCTTTGTAGCAGCTTATGAGAAGGTGCCCAGAATGTTCTATGATGTGTTACCTTGTGGTGTAGCATTTGAGAAATGTGAAATAATTCGTGAGATTTGAGACAACATGGTCTCGCAATTCAACGTCACTCGGGGTCAGTGTAGAGGGAGTATGTTATGTGTTGAAGAGAATTAGTATTATTTCCAAAGAAATCAAGGATAAATCGGAGGGAAAGGGATTGATTAGCCATAGTTGAATTTGGCATGTTGGGGTATGTGATCCGTTCATTCAGCATGATCGAGTTACGCATTTGATTTGTGGCGGTACGTGTGAGGTTTGTCGGTCGCCGTAATTGGTAACATTCTAAACCATTCTACTGTTGTGGCTTGTTATGTGGAAGCAGATTCCGGAAGGGCTATAATGGCTTGGACCACTGCTTGAAGATTTGAATATTCTACGATTACGGGAATTTACCTGTGTGTTTCTATGAATATCCTGAAGTGAGTTAAGTGAAAAGTTCGTATATGATGAATTGTTAAAATGTTAATGATTTCAGAGTTATGATGAAAAAGAAATCATGTTCTATCGTATATTGGCACGTTGGGTGCGGTGAGAGGTATGGAAATTAGAAGTGAGGGTCAAGGTTGCAGTTTGGTGTTGACAAGGATGTCACGGGCTCGGATGAGCAAGGAAAGGGGTGAACGATTAGAGTAAATTGGTATTGTCCTCAGCGTCACCTGAGATCGATGTGTTGTGGAAGAGGTTTTGCATCCTGGTTAAGGATTCTGGATCGCTTTTCAGCGTTAGTGCGTCCGATGGTTTAGATGTGCGGACCCGTTATTTATTTCGGAAGATTGTGGGAGCGTGTCCTACGGGAAGATTGTATAAGTGTGACATGTAGTCACTTGATTGGCTAAATATTTGAACCAAGTGTGAGGATTGTGGTAATATCATTAATTTGAGAATTTATGCCTGGAAGGCACCTTGTTTATTGAGTTATGAACCGAGGAGGTTTGCTCCGGTTTTGATGGTTGTTCTCGTGTGTTATGAGAAGAAGGAAATTAGTATGGACCTTTGAAAGGTTATTGGCTTAATTTGATGTGATCAGGATCGACTTGAGGTCAGTGGATGGGTTTAAATGTGAATATGGGCTCTATGACAGGCCAGTTGTGTTCATTTCAGTAATGCGCTCCTTATGGAGTAGTCAAGGTGTCATCTCATTGTCAGATATTTCATGAAGTGATACATTGTGCCATGTGAGTTGTGAGATGGCCTGAAGAATTGTGTATGTGTTGAGGACCCGCGTGGGAATGTCGTATTATGAGCAAATAGCTCTTGAGATTCAGATCTTGTACCGCACCTCAGTTGTGCTTGAGTTTTGTAGCCTATAGCTCTATGTGCTTTCTCAGGGATGGTATTATGCACTTAACATGCTTGCGATCGAAATTTGATATTTTTATTGTAATGAGCAAATTTAGCTCGAAGTGCAATCTTCTTATGTGAGATCTATGTATGGATCGGGTGGCACGCCGCCATGGGTATGTTATTTGGATCGGGTGGCACGCCTCCATGGGTATGTTATTTGGAACGGGTGGCACGCCTCCATAGGTATGTTATTTGGATCGGGTTGCACGCCGCAACAGTATGATGTCGAGTCTGGTCCTCTATATGTTTTTTTTGTGTGTTTCGCTTCCTATCTTCTAAGGAAGGTCCGTACTAGTGTGGAGGCTAGGTAATTCCTTCCAGATTTTGATTTTCGTTTGTGTTGCGTTCGGATTGGTGGCCTATTAGCACATTGTGGAGTCATATGAGACTTGTGATCGCATTCGGAGTGGCTTAATGCCTGAGCAGTTCGTACTGGGTAAGATGAGATTGTGGGATTTAAGATCAGTGCAATCTGATTATATGAAGTATATTAAGGAGCGAAGATCATTATTTGGTTCAGAATGTAGAAATGTTTCTTGTCAAAAGTACTCGATGATTGGTCAACTCGGTAGTTGATTATGAATTTTTGGCATCTCATCCGTCGTGGCAATATTGTAATAGTTAGAGTAAGACCTATGTAGGTCATGAGGTGCAATGGGAGCATTGGATTCGTGGAATTTTGATTAATTCAAACATAAATGTTATTGTGGTCCTATGAGTAAAGTGATGCAAAGTGTGAATTCAGTAGAGTTTTGCAGTCATGTTTGAGTACATCGTATAGTGATTGATACGGTGATCGTATGTTGGAAACAGGCCTGTCATAGAATTCCGGATGTTGGAATTGGACTCTAAGGCTTATTTGCTTCAATAAAAGGGAATATCTTCAGAATTTATCGAGCCAACGTGCTCAGCTAAGTTGTGGTAGCACGGGGAGGTGCATGAGAAGTTAAACAACAAGTTCAAACTACTTCGGTATAGTTCTCAGCACGTTCGAGGACGAATGTATGTTTAAGTGGGAGAGAATGTAATGACCCGACCGAACGTTTTGAGCCCTAACACGTCGTTCAGCAGTCTGAGGCTATGAGCAGCTTCATTTCAGGTATTGTGACTTTTTCGCATGGTCGGAATTTAAATTCAGGAAGATCAGAGTTAAATTTAAATGAAAATTCTCATTTGAGAAGCTTAAAGTTGAAATAATGAACTAGGATTGGAATTTTGAGTAAACAACATCGGAATCAGGATCTGAAGGTTCCAGCAAGTTCGTATGATGATTTCGAACTGGGGCGTATGCCCGAATTGGGTTTTGGATAACCCGGGAGCGTTTTAGCGACTATTATGAAAGTTAGCATTTTAGAAGGAATTTCTTAAGTTTGGCTTGGAGTGCATTTCAGCGTTATCGATGTCCGTTTGGGATTACGAGTCTGGGAGTAGCTCCGTATGGTGATTCTGGAGTCGGAAGCGCGATCAGAAATGAATTCATAGGTTCGTAGGTCCTTTTGGAGCAATTTGGCTAAAGTTAGAATTTGAAGGTTTTTGAGAAGTTTGACCGGAGGTTGACTTCTTGATATCGGGGTCGGAATTTGATTCTGAAAATTGGAGTAGGTCTGTAATGTCGAATATGATTTGTGTGCAAAATTTGAGGTCAATCAGACGTGATTTGATAGGTTTAAACATCGGAAATAGAAGTTGGAAAGTTCAAAGTTCATAAAGCTTGGATTGGAGGTCGATTCATGGTTTTAGTGTTGTTTGATGTGATTGGAGGCCTCCGCAAGTCCGTAATGTATTATAGGACTGGTTGGTGTTATTGGTTGGGGTCCCGAGGGCCTCAGGTGGATTCCACATGGTTAACGGATCGAATTTGGGTTAAAAACTGTTGCTGGTTGATGGTATCTGGTTTACTTCTTCGCGTACGCGAAGAGGAAAATGGGAGGCTTCAGTTTTTAGCCTTCGCGAACGCGGAGGGGCGGGCTGAGCTGCTACGCGAACGCGAGGAGGGGATCGCAAATGCGTAGAAGGAAAAGGTGGGCCTAGGGTCTTTGGCCTACGCGAACGCAAGGCCTTGTACGCGAATGCGAAGGTCTGGGTGACTGGCCTTCGCGAACGCGAGCGGGAGACCGCGAACGCGAAGAAGGGCGGACCTGGGCTGGGCAGAATGTTTAAAAATCGGGATTTGGGTTCATTTCACCCATTTTTCATGGCTTGGGGGCGATTTTTGGAGAGCTTCAAAGACGGATTTCGTCATCTATGTTAAGGTAAGTTATCCCCACCACTCTTGAGTTGAATATATCAATTATATCTGACATTAAGCATGGAAATTAGGGTAAATATTGAGGTTTTTGTTGAAAACCTAGAAAACTATAATCTTGGATTTTAGCTACGATTTTGAGTATGGAATTAAGAGAAAGTTATGTATTTGAGTCCCTAAGGTCATGGGTAACCTTTATGTCTGAAAAATTATGGATTTCGGGCATGTGGGCCCAAGGGAATTTTGGTCATTTCACTAAGCAGAGTTGGGAATTTGTATAATCTGAATTGTTAACAAGTATTTAATTATATTCTCATTAGTTTGTCGTTAATTGGCTAGTTTTGGTGCATTGTGCGTTGGTTCAAGCCTTCGGAAGAATGTAGAATGCCGGTTTTGAGTCTTCGGATCGAGGTGAGTCTCCTTTCTAATCTTGTGAGGGGGAATTTACCCCGTAGGTGAAGTAACTGATTATGTACTCCTATTTTTTTGGGGCTACGTACACATGAGGTGACGAGAGTCCGTGCGTAGCTACTATTATGCTATTGTCTGGGTAGTTAGGATCCAAAAGCATGTTGCACGTGGATTAATTGTGAACCCATTAGTAGCTTGAATTTCTTAACTAACATCGAATTAGTAAGTACATTTCTAAAAGGATTAAACTTCATTTCTTAAATTGTTAAAGTAGAATTGGTTTTATTTGAATAAATATTCCCCGATAAGTTCTTATTTGACTGATTGAGCATGTATTTTATGTGTCCCTGAGTCGCATGGATGATTCGCGAGCAGGATATGTGTTTATTTATGGAACGGGCCGAATGCCTCGGTGAGAATAGATGCATCTATGGTTCGTGCCGCTCGACCCTCGGCAGTGCACAATTTACATTTCTGTTAGAGCGTGCCGTCGACCTCGGCATGATTTGCACATATTTATCTGTTACTTGATAATTATAAATGTGGAATTGGCCCTACGTGGCTTGAGATAAACTGATAAGATAATAAAGAACAGACTTTAGAAGCCCTTGATTTATTATTTAAGGTGTTTACCTGTTTTTTTCTGGCTTCACAATCAGAACTTCTATACAAATCCATGATTATCCTCGCACTTATATAATATTGCTAATTGACCTCTAGTGAGTGTCGGAGTTGGCCATCTCGTCTCTACCCGTTCGGGATTAGATGGGATACTCACTGAGTACACGTTGATTACGTACTCATACTACATTTCTGTGCATTTTTGTTGCACGGGTATATATACCTCTATCAGCCTATTGGGCGTAGCAGCACGGACAACTCTGGGACTAGTTGAGCTGCATTGTTCGAGACGACCCGCAACCAGTGTAGTTCCTTTCAACATTTTATTATTTATTCCCTGTCCATTGTATTTCGGACAGATGTTGTATTTTACTTTTCTTATCGATAATTGCTCATGTACTTGTGACACCGGGTTTCTGGGATGGTTTTCAACAGATTTGTACTAATTGTTATTATTTAAAATTGAATTCAAGTAGTGAACTTTTATTTATAAAAATGGAAGGAAAAACCTTAGATTTTCAAAAGTATTAAAAGAGGAATTAATTGATAATCTAGTTGGCTGGCCAGACAGAGATGTCCGGCGCCACCACGACCCTTAGTGGATTTTGCGTCGTGACATTTAGCCTAAAGGATCACCCCGTGAAACATAAATAATACTTTATAACTCCCTCGAGATGGAGTGTTACTCATATTATTCAGCGGGCATAAACTATTATCTCCTACTACCCGATTACTATCTTTAAGTTATTACTTAAAACTCACTAGTTCAATTACAAGTTGTACCTTATGCGTGCACTACCCATCCTATACCTATGTTCCAGGAGGCATTTGACCTCTATTTTGGGTGGTTCTTGACCTTACTTAGGGTGCTCACAAAATTTCAAAACTAGGCGACATACAAAAACACATCGGACTTCAGATATAGGCAATTAAAGGCTCAAGTGAGCCTCTACACTTAAATAACAAATGCACGCAATACAGGTTTTCATGTTAGATAGTTCAAGATTAAGGAACTTAAATCCCTATAGACATAACTTCTATGTGATAGGCATCAAGGCATCCAAGTAGTTTTAGGAACCAACGTTATTCATAGGGAAAATTGCATAGGTTGCTGTTACACACTGATTATTGAGATTACAATTTTTCAGTTATTAAACCTGTTATGTCAAGCTGACTCGTGCAGTAAGGAGTAATGAAAACGATTGAAAGGAGGCCAAAATTATTTATGCATTTGAAAACAGCCTAAGTGCATAATAAACCATACCGAGAGACACATCATTGACCCTTACTAAGACGAAAAATGATATCCTATAGCCAAGATCTCTAATAATTAGAACTTGGAGCTGATTTTATTATTATACTTAACCCTATAGACATGTTTTCTAGGTGAACAATATGATGCATTAACAAACGAGATGATTAGAGTCCTATAGGCATGATATCTTATGGATATATTATAGCAATGCCAATTAAAGGAAAGTTCAACGAATTTATTTCCTATAGGCATATTTTCTAACAATAGCTAGAAACAAAGATACTGAAGCATTTGAGCTCATGCTTTGCTAATAAACAATTAGTGCAAGTGTGTGCTCTTCCTAATGGCATGATTTCTATAAAGAGTGAACGACATAAAGTAAATGCATCATTCAATCTTATAGGCATGTTATCTACCAATGGCATATTAATATTAAAATCTAACACATATCCTTTTACTAATAACCCCAATTGTTTATACAAAGACATCATTGCAGGCCCAATTATTGAGTAAAGTAACAATATTACATAATAATGAACATGCCTATAGCATGCCCAAATAAAATAACCAGATACCTAGCCTTACTCGACCTTCACTACTTCTGACATAGCATACTTAGGCCTTCAATAAAGAACCAGACGATCACAACTCCGTAGGAGAGTCCAGACCAATTTAATGAGCCACAACACCAAGTGTTGCACCACTTGGAACAACCAATATAGATACACGGTTCATGACAGGGAGAGTGTTAGGGATAGTTTTAGAGGTTAAGGGAATGACAAGAACCAAGCCCTAGTATGTCAGAGTTCACAAGGGCCTCAATTGAACCTCGAGCAGGGAGGCCAACAATAGAACCTAGATAGCCTTGTATTTCGGCCGGCTAAGAATATGAATTCAGAATATCAGAGTAACAAGTAAGGGGAGTGAACCAAATCACCAAATTGAGCATACAACATAACTAGTCGAGCAGACCAACAAGTTTAGCAAGATTCACATAGTAAAGTACCACATAGACAACCATCATTAGGAATTAGGAGAATAAAACATGTTTACAGATATATATAGGTTATCATGCATGAAGTTGGACTAGTCGAAGCCTAAAGACCCAAATTAAGTTAAGTCTAACCTAATGCTAAATTAATCAGTACTTAGACATAATGGAGGGATACACATTGTGATAATCACCATAAGAATAGAGTAGCAAATGAACCAAGGTATACAGGGAAACATATTATCATAGGAGTAAAGTCCTAGTTAATAGAAAAATAGAGTGTTTGCCTTTAGAAAATCAGGATAGTACGACACAAGTTTAGAGCAGACTTTAAGGCAGCATCTCATAGAGTTAGGATTAATACACAAAGGGCAAGTCAAGTTCACAAGGTTTAGTACTGAAAGAATCATTCAAGCAGGGGGGGTGATTTCCATAGAGTTGGAGTAGTATCCCAAACAAGAGTATGAAAAAATTATGTAACTAACAACACGAAATCACAGTAGTTAGGCTCGTGTTAAAGTGAACTTCTATTGAAGTTCAAAACTAAACATGCTAACATGCTACATGGTATAGAAACCATTTCAAAAGAAAAGACTTCACAGACTGCAAATCATATAGAAGAGTGTGTATTGGCATAACACAAACAGTAAATCACAGAATGACCTCAAAGTGTTGAACATTATCTTAATTAAATCATACTCATACAATTCAAATATATATGCAGAAAGAAAGAAATTGAACATTGCAAATATTTAAAACACTAACCAGTAGTAGAATCAAAAGAGTGAAGAGTGTAATAACAAAAACCCCAGGACTCCATGCTTCAGAGTTCACAAGAGCCTCGAGAATGGACACCAAGCAGTGCTCACACCCGAGGAGGTTGTTTAATAATTTTAGAGAGTGTTCGAGTGTAACAGTGAGTGAGAAAGGAATATAGTGAAAACAATAACAGGGATTAGGAGATTCAAAATCTTGTTTAAGGGGTTTTAGGGGAGGGATTTATATAGTAGCATGTCTCATACATAAAATAAGAAAACACAGTAAAATTATACAAAGATACGGAAAATATGACATGCCAGAATCAATTAGAATCAATTTTAGGGAAAATAGCACATAGAATAAGGAAGTTCAGTAAATTAATAGAGAATAAAGAAAATATAGCATGCGAGAATCAATTAGAGGAAAATAGCACTTAAAATATGGAATACAGTAAGTTGAACAGAGAATAAGGAAAAATAGCATACCAAAATCAATTAGAGTCAGTTTTAAGGCAAATAAAAAAAAGGAAAATATAGTGGGTTAAACAAAAATAAGGAAACTATCAGTCAAACACAAGAAATGGAAGAGTATTAATCAAAAATCAATTAAGAATAAGGGAAAGTCTCAAACCCTAGTTCGACGAAAATCAAAGAATTGACCAAAGATCTTGGTGAATCGGCCTCATATCACCCTGTCATGAACGTATATAGACAGAATACCATGTAAATCTTGAAGATTGAAGATGATTGCACACAACTCAGAATCTGGTATTTTTCAAAAATGGGATAATACTAGGTAATACAAAAATCGTATAAGTAACAAGGTGACAGAGCATATATGCAAAGAAAATCATGGAGGATATCCATATTAAGGTTTGAATCGGAGATAGATTCAGATATGGCGGCTAGGGTTTGACAGAGAAGAAGAGAGGTGAAAGGTTCTTGAGGCATCCGGGCAAAGGGAAAATGGATTAGGGCTTGGATAGATTTAGGAAATTAAACGGGATTGGGGGTTATTGTGGACCGTTAATCTTGGGAGATCAACGGTCCACAATAACCCCCAATCCCGTTTAATTTCCTAAATCTATCCAAGCCCGGTCTGAAGTAAAGGATATGTTGGGCGGGTTTTTTGTAGTGGGTTGCCGGGTATTTTAAAAGGAGTAATTTCGTTTTGGGCTTGGGGTAATTGGGCTAAGGTTTAGGTAGTTTTAGGTTCGAAAATAGGTAAGAAATTGGGTTATTTTTTAAATACCCAAAAATTTATCAAAATAATTTATAAAAATACTTAATAAATGAATACAAGTATTATTTTATGCACTGAAATACTTAAAATAATAACTTTGTATTATAAAAATATAAATTTGCTAATAATATAGAATAAAGAGCCTTTATCTACGAATATAGGCCATTATTACAAAATCAGATAAATAGCTTAAAAATGCTAATGTAATTATATGAAATGAAATAAAATGTTTGAAACATATGTTATAGGTGCAAAATAATAATTTTAAGTAGCTGAATCATCACAAAATAATTTAAAGGGATAGTTACTAGTAAATTTTATATTATTTAAATGCAAGAAAATTATTTTAAAGCTCTAAAAATTATGAAAAATGCTTGTATAGGTTCGTAAACTAAATAATGATGCAAAAAATGCTTTTTTAAAAGTATATATATATTTTGAAAAATATGAGGGTAAAGTTGGGTATCAACAATAATATCAATATTTAAATAAGGTACAAAAATACCCTTCATACACAATCACTCTTCCTTAGAAGCATGGCAACACCCTTCATGCGTTTCACTCTTCATCACAAAGAAACACGTACAACACATTATCAAGCAAAGTGGGAAGCAAATTCAACATCAACAATATTATTTTAACACAACTCGTCATATGAGATTCTTTCAACAATTAGTACCAACAACCAATCAACAATTCAATAATATCAATACCTAATATCACAATAATCTCAACATTAGAAATAACATGAATACGAGTAATTAAAGAATTAAAAGATTTATCTAAATCGAAGAACATAGTATACAAATAACTTGACACAAATATGGCTAAATTTACCGCATACTTATTGTCACGACCCAAAATCCACTAAGGGTCGTGGTGGCACCGGACACTGCTGTCAGGCCAGCCAAGTCAAATATTAAATTAAATCTCGTTTAACACTTTTGAAATAAGGGATTTTTCCTTCATTATTTAGAAATTTTAAAGAATATATTTTCGAATCGAATTTAAAAGTTAAGCAATTAATACAATACTTCGAACCATCCCAGAACCCGGAGTCACAAGTGCATGAGCATCTACTGA